>NIVC01001143.1:90000-177500 GCA_002269645.1 Macrostomum lignano
TGTGTGTGCTTGAGTGTCTGTGCCTGAGTGTGTGTGCCTGAGTGTGTGTGCCAGGAGTGTGTGTGCCTGAGTGTGTGTGCCTGAGTGTGTGTGCCAGGAGTGTGTGTGCCAGGAGTGTCTGTGCCTGAGTGTCTGTGCCTGAGTGTCTGTGCCTGAGTGTGTGTGCCAGGAGTGTCTGTGCCTGAGTGTGTGTGCCTGAGTGTGTGTGCCTGAGTGTGTGTGCCTGAGTGTGTGTGCCTGAGTGTGTGCCTGAGTGTGTGTGCCTGAGTGTGTGTGCCAGGAGTGTCTGTGCCAGGAGTGTCTGTGCCTGAGTGTGTGTGCTTGAGTGTGTGTGCCTGAGTGTGTGTGCCTGAGTGTGTGCCTCAGTGTGTGTGCTTGATCGTGCGTGCCTGAGTGTGTGCCTGTGTGCCTGAGTGTGTGTGCCTGAGTGTGTGCCTCAGTGTGTGTGCTTGATCGTGCGTGCCTGAGTGTGTGCCTGTGTGCCTGAGTGTGTGTGCCTGAGTGTGTGCCTCAGTGTGTGTGCTTGATCGTGCGTGCCTGAGTGTGTGCCTGTGTGCCTGAGTGTGTGTGCCTGAGTGTGTGCCTCAGTGTGTGTGCTTGATCGTGCGTGCCTGAGTGTGTGTGCCTGAGTGTGTGTGCTGCCTTGATTTTCGGCGGTGTCCAAAGCCTGGCTGCAAACTCGGGATGAAGATAGCAGAATCTTTAAGGCTTGGTCGGACTAAGTCGGATGCAGGCAAGCCTACAAGTTGGCAGCCAGCTCGTCGCGTCCCCATATGGTTTGTCAGCCATAAATTCAGATGGTTGGCTAATTATGCATTATTTATGCCCCCGTGGATGCTGAGGCATGCATTGTAGCATTTTTTTATTTTTCTTTTTATCATTCTTTTGTCCCTGACGTCTATAAGTTGGTCCTCGGCAAGCGGGTTGTGACAATAGAGAAGCAGATTCACTGACTGCGCACGACTCAACATGGCCGGGTCCTCTCTGCTGCCGCTCATCTTCGCCCTCGTCTGCTTTGGTAATTTGCAGCCTGACTGCTTCTGATCTGCCAGCTGACAATGTCCACCTACTAGCATTCCAGAGTGTGTTGTTGTTGTTGTTGTTGTTGTTGTTGCTGACGGCCAAGCTGGGTCACCTGGTCCTTGAACCTACGGGGGCAATCTGGCTGCAACATGGCACAGCCAGCTGCCATTGTCCCACCCGCCTCCGGACAGGGGCCCTGCACCACCGCGCCAACGCGCGAGTGGGCAGAGGGCATTTCGGCGGGCCTGCCACCAGGTCCACCAGGGTCACTCCCAGCGAGGCCGTAAAACCAGCCTTCGTGTCCGTGGCCAGCGGACCTTCCACCCCACGCCTGACAGTCCAGCACTGGTGGCCAGCCCCGATGGGGTCGAACCAGTATCTGGAGCTAGCTGGTTGTGAGGCCAGAGTGTGTTGCAGTCCTGATATGCCAGCTGACAGTGTCCACCCACTAGCATTCCAGAGTGTGTTGCAGTCCTGATATGTTAGCTGACAATGTCCACTCACTAGCATTCCAGAGTGTGTTGCAGTCCTGATCTGCTAGCTGACAATGTCCACTCACTAGCATTCCAGAGTGTGTTGCAGTCCTGATATGTTAGCTGACAATGTCCACTCACTAGCATTCCAGAGTGTGTTGCAGTCCTGATCTGCTAGCTGACAATGTCCACTCACTAGCATTCCAGAGTGTGTTGCAGTCCTGATATGTTAGCTGACAATGTCCACTCACTAGCATTCCAGAGTGTGTTGCAGTCCTGATATGTTAGCTGACAATGTCCACTCACTAGCATTCCAGAGTGTGTTGCAGTCCTGATCTGCCAGCTGACAATGTCCACTCACTAGCATTCCAGAGTGTGTTGCAGTCCTGATCTGCCAGCTGACAATGTCCATCTTGATCAGCCGCGTGTCCAGCGAGAACAGCAACTTAACGTCCAGCTGTCCGGGATCCACAAGATGCAGATCCTACTTCCCGCTTGGGGTGAGCGCAGCTCCAAGGACGTCGCCCTGCTTGAAAATAGCTTATCTGAAAACAATTACACCCCCAGCCATCCCAGCGATGATGCCTCATAGAGAGTGGGGAACTGCAATTACCAGCTGACAAAGCCTCTCTAACAGACTAATAATAATAAATAATAATTGATTACATCTACTCTAATGGGCAGATGTGCAGCCGACATCTCAGCCGCAGCTATTGCGCGGCGCATCTGAAGGCTGCGTTCAGTCCAAGGACTGGGGGGTCGCCACACACACCCTCAATTACCCCAGCTAATGCTGGCACCCATTTTACAGCAGGGTGAACTGAAGCAATGTAGGGTTAAGTGTCTTGCTCAAGGACACAAATTGTTTTTTTGTGCTACAACCCCCCCCCTAGGCTACAGCCCCTCCACTAGGCTACAGCCCCTCCACTAGGCTACAGCCCCTCCACTAGGCTACAGCCCCTCCACTAGGCTACAGCCCCTCCACTAGGCTACAGCCCCTCCACTAGGCTACAGCCCCTCCACTAGGCTACAGCCCCTCCACTAGGCTACAGCCCCTCCACTAGGCTACAGCCCCTCCACTAGGCTACAGCCCCTACACTAGGCTACAGCCCCTACACTAGGCTACAGCCCCTCCACTAGGCTACAGCCCCTCCCCTAGGCTACAGCCCCTCCACTAGGCTACAGCCCCTCCCCTAGGCTACAGCCCCTCCACTAGGCTACAGCCCCTCCCCTAGGCTACAGCTCCTCCACTAGGCTACAGCCCCTCCACTAGGCTACAGCCCCTCCACTAGGCTACAGCCCCTCCACTAGGCTACAGCCCCTCCCCTAGGCTACAGCCCCTCCCCTAGGCTACAGCTCCTCCACTAGGCTACAGCCCCTCCACTAGGCTACAGCCCCTCCACTAGGCTACAGCTCCTCCACTAGGCTACAGCCCCTCCACTAGGCTACAGGGGAGGCAACCATGAGCGCTGACAACTGCGAGCGGGTCTGCATAGAGCAGCTTCGATTCCCAAACTTCAACTGCAGCTGCCGCAGCTGCCGCAGTGGCCGCTTGTTGTCTCTTCGTGCTGACCTTGACGAGCCAGGTCTGACTGCTCTCGGAGATGAAGACAAGTCTTTTCTGCCATTCAAACTCTGCAGCGATATCCCGATTGTTTAATGTGCGCTTGTAAATCGTAACTGACTTCGATTTTTTAAATTACAGAATGCGTAGTTCTGAGCCACTAACCAAAGAATCGAGTAATGATAAGCAGACAAGCGCCTTACTAGCTGCTACTGACAGTAGTGACAGTACCATGCAGTGTTTAACCATTTGGAAGCCAAAGGCCTGCACTGCAGGCCATACCGAAATTGAAAAATGTCTATGGCATCAAAAATCATCTCCCAATCACTAAAGCAAGTGCCCAGTATGGCTGCTGTGCAGGCCATGACTGATTTAAAGACGTTCATTATGCATTTCCATTGTGTTTTCACTCAAATGGGAAATGTTAAAGGGGAAAAAAAGCGTGGATGAATTAGCATGGATCTGGACAGAGACCAGGATTTCCGGGACATTGGCTGCAGCAAAATACTGTCTTCTTAGCTGTAACGTCAGGTTTCAAATTCGGAATCGTTTGCTTGGGCGAGTCTGGCCTTCTGTTGCTGGGAGTCGTCCGTGTATTTGTGGTATCCTTCGCCCAGCACTTCGCGGCTAAGCTCAACAACAACTCTCGCTCTCTTCCTCGCCATTTTCTGCACTCTCCTGCTGGAACTCCCTGACTGCCAACCACATTCGCTCATTGGTCCATGTGACAAGACTGTGGTGAGAAACTCTTCAGTCAGGAAGATTGATAAAAAACTCAAAAACCGTCGAGTCTTAGCAGGCAGTAAACTTAGCAGGCAACTCAACAAAAAGCGTAGCAGTTAGGGAATTCCTGACTGTTGTCAAGGAAGCTTGCCGTGAGCAGGTCAACGCTGTCGCGGGAGAATCTGAACAGCCGCTGGTACTCGCAATCTCGAAGGACATCAGACGAAAGCCTTTCAAGGTAGAGCTTGCGCCTTGCAGGAGCGATTTCAGGCATAAATTCCGCCATTCAACTGCAGTTGCTTGCCAGTTGAGTCAGCTAGGTAGCTGTCTCAACATTTTGTGAGCAATTGCTCCGATCTTTTGTCTATGGCCATGTTTTTATTCTTACTGACTGGAGTAATTGCTCTGCAGCTGAGAATTTTCTCATGAGTCGGAGCAAATGCTCAACTTATTCTTATTGACCTGAGCATTTGCTTGAGTTTGAGCATTTGCTCAGTTTATTCATACGGCCTATTGCTTGATAAAGAGTCTTTCGAATCGGAATCGAGTCCCAGTGTACGCAAGGCGTTACTTTTAGCTGTCCTATTCGGCAGCGTAAAAGCCATTTGTGGGTAGGAAGGTTTGAACAGGAGCTAGCTGAAAAACTCTGTGATATATAGTATTTGTCATGCTATCTCAGCCTAGAGACATCCAAACTCAGCCAGCCCATCTCAACAGTGCGATTTTTTACGTAAGCCAGTCAAGTTTTACCATAGACATGCTTCTTAAGGCCATGCTATCTCAGCCTGGGACATGCAATCTCAGCCACTTTTCAGATTCTTACTGACTTTTCTTGCTGCGTTCATTCATTGCTGTTTGTTGCCATTTCATGTCACGTTACAGAAATGATAGCATTGAGATCTGTTTGCAATTGAAATCTATATTGGCTGAGATTGCATGTCCCAGGCTGAGATAGCATGGCCTTAAGAAGCATGTCTATGGTAAAACTCGACTAGCTCGAGCCAAAAAACGCATTGCGGAATGGGGCTGGCTGAGTTTGGATGTCCCTAGGCTGAGATAGCATGACAAAAGCTATACTTTACTTCTGGGCTTTTAGGGTGTGCACTCGATTCAGCAAAAAAGACAAATTTGTCTATGGACTGCTCTGCAGGCCTTTGGGCTTTTAAGCCATCTTACAGAACCAATTAGCTTGGGCGCGAAGTGGTTAATGCTTTTTTACAATTGACAACGAAACTATTCACATTGGGCACTTTGTTCCAATATTTTTTGTAAAGCAAGTTAATTTTCACTGTTTTAAGTTCTTCCACTTATGGTGATCAGCACACACCGGTCATGAGCACACACCGGTCATGAGCACACACCGGTCATGAGCACACACCGGTCATGAGCACACACCGGTCATGAGCACACACCGGTCATGAGCACACACCGGTCATGAGCACACACCGGTCATGAGCACACACTGGTCATGACCACACACTGGTCATGAGCACACACCGGTCATGAGCACACACTGGTCATGAGCACACACCGGTCATGAGCACACACCGGTCATGAGCACACACTGGTCATGAGCACACACCGGTCATGAGCACACACCGGTCATGAGCACACACTGGTCATGAGCACACACTGGTCATGAGCACACACCGGTCATGAGCACACACCGGTCATGAGCACACACTGGTCATGAGCACACACCGGTCATGAGCATACACTGGTCATGAGCACACACCGGTCATGAGCAGACGCTCTGGCTCAGAGCAGTCAAGAGGCCAGGCTTTCAAACCAAAATAATGGAAAAGGCAGAAGAGGTGACATTTTGAGCACAATGAAAATCTAATTTCTAGAAAAATTAAAAAGTTGTTTGAATTTATTTGTAAAAACACCTGTCTGCTAATGGCGCTGGGAAACAGAAACCTCTCGAGCATCACTTCAGCAACATGGCCAGCCGCAAGCACAGGCTAAATACCCTTAATCACTTGCTCAACTCCTTAAATCTCACCCTTAGATCAACTAGCTTAACTCCTTAAATCTCACCCCTAGTTCACTAGCTTAACTCCATAAATCTCACCCCTAGTTCACTAGCTTAACTCCTTAAATCTCACCTCTAGTTCACTAGCTTATCTCCTTAAATCTCACCGCTAGATCACTAGCTTATCTCCTTAAATCTCACCGCTAGATCACTAGCTTATCTCCTTAAATCTCACCGCTAGATCAACTAGCTTATCTCCTTAAATCTCACCGCTAGATCACTAGCTTATCTCCTTAAATCTCACCGCTAGATCAACTAGCTTATCTCCTTAAATCTCACCGCTAGATCACTAGCTTATCTCCTTAAATCTCACCGCTAGATCAACTAGCTTATCTCCTTAAATCTCACCGCTAGATCACTAGCTTATCTCCTTAAATCTCACCCCTAGTTCACTAGCTTAACTCCTTAAATCTCACCTCTAGTTCACTAGCTTATCTCCTTAAGTCTCACCGCTAGATCACTAGCTTATCTCCTTAAATCTCACCGCTAGATCACTAGCTCAACTCCTTAAATCTCACCGCTAGATCACTAGCTCAACTCCTTAAATCTCACCGCTAGATCACTAGCTCAACTCCTTAAATCTCACCGCTAGATCACTAGCTCAACTCCTTAAATCTCACCGCTAGATCACTAGCTCAACTCCTTAAATCTCACCGCTAGATCACTAGCTCAACTCCTTAAATCTCACCGCTAGATCACTAGCTCAACTCCTTAAATCTCACCGCTAGATCACTAGCTCAACTCCTTAAATCTCACCGCTAGATCACTAGCTCAACTCCTTAAATCTCACCCCTGCATGCAGAGCAGTAGCCTATATCCGTACACCCCACGAAATCGATCAGCTGCTGAAGGTCCAATGCAGGATCAGTCGCAGCTTCAGCAACGGTCCATGGCCACCAATCCAGGTCTCTAGAAGTGCCTGGACAGCGACTGCAGCTGCTGCTCCACGAACTCCGGCGCGAATTCCGCCAGCAGCACCACCGGCCGGATGGTCCAAGGACTCGCCAGCTCGCGCAGCCGGCCCACCGGGATGGCGGCGATGTCCGTGGCGGTGTCGGCGGGCGACGCCAGCGGAATGCTCACCTTGTAGTACTTCCTGCATTGAGGACACGTGGCACATGTCGCTGAGCTGAGAAGTACAGACAGCACCCATCTAGAGATCCTGGCACCCATCTGAGATCCTGGCACCCATCTAGAGATCCTGGCACCCATCTAGAGATCCTGGCACCCATCTAGAGATCCTGGCACCCATCTAGAGATCCTGGCACCCATCTAGAGATCCTGGCAGCCATCTAGAAATCCTGGCACCCATCTAGAGATCCTGGCACCCATCTAGAGATCCTGGCACCCATCTAGAGATCCTGGCACCCATCTAGAAATCCTGGCACCCATCTAGAGATCCTGGCACCCATCTAGAGATCCTGGCACCCATCTAGAGATCCTGGCACCCATCTAGAGATCCTGGCAGCCATCTAAAGACTCTGGCACCCATCTAGAGATCCTGGCACCCATCTAGAGATCCTGGCACCCATCTAGAGATCCTGGCACCCATCTAGAGATCCTGGCAGCCATCTAAAGACTCTGGCACCCATCTAGAGATCCTGGCACCCATCTAGAGATCCTGGCAGCCATCTAAAGACTCTGGCACCCATCTAGAGATCCTGGCAGCCATCTAAAGACTCTGGCACCCATCTAAAGACTCTGGCACCCATCTAAAGACTCTGGCACCCATCTAAAGACTCTGGCACCCATCTAAAGACTCTGGCACCCATCTAAAGACTCTGGCACCCATCTAAAGACTCTGGCACCCATCTAAAGACTCTGGCACCCATCTAAAGACTCTGGCACCCATCTAAAGACTCTGGCACCCATCTAGAGATCCTGACAGCCATCTAAGGATCCTGGGACCCATCTAAGGACCCTGACACCCATATCAAGAGACCTATCTAGAGAGCCTATCTAGAGACCCTGACACTCATCTAGAGATCCTGTCACTCATCTAGATATTCTGAAATCCATCTAAGGACCCTGGCATAAATGTACCAAGAAATCCCTAGATATATATTGTAGTGATCCGCTAGTTGATGTTAGGCGTCCCACTTTGTCAGCAGTCTCCCTCGCCCTCGCCCTGGGTTGCTGTCTGCCGCTGGTCAGCTTCCCGCCCCCTTGGCCCGTCTGTTGCTGCCCTTGGCCTGTTCTGCCCTTCGGCGTCTCTGTTCTCAGCCCTTAGCTTCTCTGCTGTGGGCTGTCTCTGTTTCGTTCCCGTCCCGTTTTCCCCTGTCATGTGAGCAAGTCACATGACAGACTCTGCGTTCTTCGAGTCCTAAAGTGCAGTAAACATGTTTACTGCACTCGCTGGTCCTGTTTACCGGGAGAATCACGTGCTTTCGGACCCCTCCCTTCTCTAAGGAGAGGAGTGACTCATGTTGCTAAAAATAGCAACTGAGTCACAGCCGCGTGTACTCTGGCCGGAGACCTCAAGTGACGTCAGTTCTAAAAATAGAACAAGTCACGAGGTCTTGTGCGTGGGTGTTTCCCGGCTATAAATAGGACCCCTCTCCCCTTGTTTCCGTCAAGGATTTTGGCTTCTTATCTGCGGAGAATTCACTAAGAACCCGTGTGCGTCAGTGTCTAACTAAGTGCCCTTTGCGTACTGAATCCGTTTGTACTGGTCTGACTGAGACCCCACTAAAGCCCAAGCCTAAGGGAGGCTAACACTGCCTTCCCAGCCACCCCTGAGCCCGGCGGGGATCTGCTGATCAGGACGCCTTGTTAATTAATCTGCAAATCTGCACGCTGTGCTGAGTTCGTTGACTTGTTTATTTCGTTCCGACGGGAAGCTCACCTCATCGAAGGCCGAGACCTGAAGGAACTGGTGGCAGCACTACCTACGCTACTGAGAGTTGAGAGAACTTCCCACTGAAGAGGCTCGAGTCTAAAGGTAATCCGCAAGGGCCTAAACCGGGAAGAAACCCCACTGTACAACACTGGTGGCAGCGGTGGGATTCAAAGACCTACCAGGCCACCCCGAGAAAAACCATTCTATTTCAATATCTGGGACAGATCTCGAGGCGTATCTAGAGATCCCGAACCATATCGAGAAAAATGGCAATGTAAAGATCATTGAACCAATATAGAGATTTTCAAACTCATTTAGAGACCTATTTGCCTACCCTGAGATTCCTCTAAACATCTAGAGAACTGAAAAAAACTTTTAGAGATCTTCTTACACATTTAGAGATCCTTTCCCCATCTAGAGATCCTTTCCCCCATCTAGAGATCCTTTCCCCATCTAGAGATCCTTTCCCCATCTAGAGATCCTTTCCCCCATCTAGAGATCCTTTCCCCCATCTAGAGATCCTTTCCCCATCTAGAGATCCTTTCACACATCCAGAGACCCAGCCAAATAAGCACAGAGCAGGAAATTTATCCCAAGGCCCAACTCACGGCAACACGCGGCGCGCGCTCTCGGTGCCGATGCTGCCGATGAGGGCCAGACCGGCGTGCACGGCCGACCCGTTCAGCGCCAGCTCCTGGCGCAGCGCCGAAAAGAAGCCGCCGAGGGCGCGCTTGGAGGCGCAGTACTCGTAGCAGTAGGGGATGGGCAGGCGGGCGGCGGCAGAGGAGATCAGCACGAGGCTGCCGGCCGACTTCTCCAGGTGCGGCAGGGCGGCCCGGGCGGCCTCAGCGTAGCTGAAGTAGTTCGTCTGCATGGCGGCCCGCTGCCCCTGCGCAGAGTCCGGGGCGGCCCGGGCCACAGTGGCGAACTCGGACGGGCTGATGTGGTTCACCACCGCAATGTCCAGGCCGCCCATCGCTGCGGCCGCGGCGGCCACCAGACGGGCGGCCTCGCCGGGCTTGGACAGGTCGGCCGCGATCGGGTGCACGCTGGCCGCGCCCCGCCTGCGGCACTCGGCGACCACCTGCGATGGGGGGACGAGTGACGGGATGGGGAATGAGTGACGGGATGGGAAATGAGTGACGGGATGGGGAATGAGTGACGGGATGGGGGAATGAGTGACGGGATGGGGAATGAGTGACGGGATGGGGAATGAGTGACGGGATGGGGAATGAGTGACGGGATGGGGAATGAGTGACGGGATGGGGAATGAGTGACGGGATGGGGAATGAGTGACGGGATGGGGAATGAGTGACGGGATGGGGAATGAGTGACGGGATGGGGAATGAGTGACGGGATGGGGAATGAGTGACGGGATGGGGAAATGAGTGACGGGATGGGGAAAAGCGCAGTGAATCAGCCGGCAGCACCTCCTGCAGTGAGTTGAGGCTCCTGGCATGGACGGTGACGTGAGCTCCCACTTCGGCGTACACGTGCGCCAGCGCCTCGCCGATGCCGCGGCTGGAGCCGGTGACCAGCACCCGCTTGCCGGCCGAGTTCTCTCGGCTGGCCCGGTGCCACCTGCCGGCCACCAGGTCGAACAGGAGGCTGCGGGCGAGGCCGAACGCCAGCAGGCAGAGCGGCAGGCCCAGCACGGCTTTGGCCAGCAAATTCATCGCTTCTAGCGGGGTACGGAAAGTGAGCGGTTTCTAAGAAAATAGGAATTTAAATTAAACCATTTCGTATAAAACCGTTTCTAAACACAACGGCTTCAAAGCGAAGAAACGCTGCTGAACATGCTTTTAGGATCTTTCTAAGAAACTATTCAATATTGTTTTCAAAATCATTCTAAAAAACTATTTAATGTTATGCTTTTAGGATCTTTTTAAGAAACTATTCAATATTATGCTTTTAGGATCTTTCTAAGAAATTATTTAATATTGTTTTTAAAATCTTTCTAAGAAACTATTCAATATTATGCTTTTAGGATCTTTCTAAAAAAACTATTCAATATTGCTTTTAAAATCTTTCTAAGAAACTATTCAGTATTATGCTTTTAGGATCTTTCTAAAAAACTATTCAATATTGTTTTTAAAATCTTTCTAAGAAACTATTCAATATTATGCTTTTAGGATCTTTCTAAAAAACTATTCAATATTGTTTTTAAAATCTTTCTAAGAAACTATTCAGTATTATGCTTTTAGGATCTTTCTAAGAAGCGATTTAATATTATGCTTTTAGGATCTTTCTAAGAAGCGATTTAATATTATGCTTTTAGGATCTTTCTAAAAAACTATTCAATATTGTTTTTAAAATCTTTCTAAGAAACTATTCAATATCATGCTTTTAGGATCTTTCTAAGAAACTATTCAATATCATGCTTTTAGGATCTTTCTAAGAAGCGATTTAATATTATGCTTTTAGGATCTTTCTAAGAAACTATTCAATATTGTTTTTAAAATCTTTCTAAGAAACTATTCAATATTGTTTTTAAAATCTTTCTAAGAAACTATTCAATATCATGCTTTTAGGATCTTTCTAAGAAACTATTCAATATCATGCTTTTAGGATCTTTCTAAGAAGCGATTTAATATTATGCTTTTAGGATCTTTCTAAGAAACTATTCAATATTGTTTTTAAAATCTTTCTAAGAAACTATTCAATATTGTTTTTAAAATCTTTCTAAGAAACTATTCAATATTATGCTTTTAGGATCTTTCTAAAAAACTATTCAATATTGTTTTTAAAATCTTTCTAAGAAACTATTCAGTATTATGCTTTTAGGATCTTTCTAAGAAACTATTCAATAATATGCTTTTAGAATATTTTTAAGAAACTTTTTCCCGAGATCTTTTTTAAAGCATAGCAGCATTCAACGATTCCAATGCACTAAATAAAACAAACCCAAATTCAATCAATATTCTGCTCATATATAAAAACTTGGAAAAATATGAACGAAATAAAAATGTATTTAGTAGAAAAACTTTACCAGTTGAATACGAGCCATAACAGTAAGATACAGTCTTGAGCAGGCTGGGGCAAATACACGGACAGCTCAACAGAAGGCAAAGGTGCTACAGGCATATTACAAGGATAAAAGCAGAGGACAGCCCTGGGATCGGAAGGACAGGTACTCTGCTGTAAGGACGGACAGACAAACTAAAAGCAGAAGACGGAAAGCAAGGCACAAGAAGCGCTGCTACATCACTGAAATTCTGCTGCTATGCAGAGCTACTACTCTTAGTAAAAAAGAAAAAGCCACTTGGAATGAACTAAAAAACTCAAACTAATAGGCAGCAAATTAACGATAGAGCTGGAGCTACTTGAAGCAAACGGAGGCTACCGAAGAATATCACAGATTGACAGAAAATTTTGAAAATAAAACAAAGAGAACAACGTCAAAACCAGCAATCGATTTCAATGTGGCCGTTCGTGTGGGAAAGGGTGTGGGGGAGGGTGTGTGGGAGTGTGTGGGGAAGGCTGTGGAGAAGAGTATGAGGAAGGGTGTAGGAGAAGGGTGTGTGGGAAGGGTGTAAGGAATGGTATGAACAGGGTGTGGGGGAAGGGTGCGGGGGAAGGGTGTGGGAGAAAGGTGTGGGGTAAGGGTGCGGGGGAAGGGTGTAGGAGAAGGGTGTGGGAGAAGGATGTGGAAGAAGGGTGTGGGAGAAGGGTGTGGGAGAAGGGTGTGGGAGAAGGGTGTGGGAGAAGGGTGTGGGAGAAGGGTGTGGGAGAAGGGTGTGGGGTAAGGGTGCGGGGGAAGGGTGTAGGAGAAGGGTGTGGGAGAAGGATGTGGAAGAAGGGTGTGGGAGAAGGGTGTGGGAGAAGGGTGTGGGGGAAGGGTGTAGGGGAAGGGTGTAAGGAATGGTATGAACAGGCTGTGGAGAAGAGTATGAGGAAGGGTGTAGGAGAAGGGTGTGTGGGAAGGGTGTAAGGAATGGTATGAACAGGGTGTGGGGGAAGGGTGCGGGGGAAGGGTGTGGGAGAAAGGTGTGGGGTAAGGGTGCGGGGGAAGGGTGTAGGAGAAGGGTGTGGGAGAAGGATGTGGAAGAAGGGTGTGGGAGAAGGGTGTGGGAGAAGGGTGTGGGGGAAGGGTGTAGGGGAAGGGTGTAGGGAAGGGTGTGGGGAAGGGTGTGGGGGAAGGGTGTAGGGGAAGGGTGTAGGGAAGGGTGTGGGGAAGGGTGTGGGGGAAGGGTGTTGGGAAGGGTATGAACAGGGTGTGAGGAAGGGTGTGGGGGAGGGTGTGGGGGAAGGGTGTGGGGAAGGGTATGAACAGGGTGTGAGGAAGGGTGTGGGGGAGGGTGTGGGGGATGGTGTGGGGGAAGGGTGTGGGGAAGGGTATGAACAGGGTGTGGGCAAGGGTATGAACAGGGTGTGGGGAAGTGTGTGGGGAAGAGATGTTTAGCTGCTCAAGGAAAACTAACGGCCTGATGAAGAAGAGTGCAGGTATTGTATTCTTCGAGCAGGTGGGTGCGGAGTAAATCTGTCAGGCCAGCTCACAGTGGATTCCAGTGCCGGAGCTGCGGGCTGGCGAGCCTTCAAAAGAACGGCGTAACGCCCTGCGGCCACTCAACTTGGGCTCCGGGCCAGCGAGTCTGGATCAGCCGCTCGAGCAGGTGGCCCCGCTGATGATGCTGCGGATGCTGGTCCTCCTCATCAGCTGACTCGTCGTTACCGACCGGCTCTGTCGGCAGCGGCGGAGGCTGCGACTGCCGGCTGCTGCGCCGCCGCTGCTGCTGCAGCTGCTCGAGCTGCTGCTGCTCCTGCAGCATCTGCCGGTAGCGCCGGCGGGCCGACTTGCGGGCGGTGGCCACCCGGGCCTGGCGGGTGTCCACGGAGAGGCGGCAGGGCCGGAACTGGCTGGCCAGGCCGGTGTAATAGTACAGGTGGAAGGCCGTCTCCGAGCGCCAGTGCTCCATGAGGCGCGAGTGCGTGCTGAACAGCAGCCCGGCCTGGCCGCGGCGCCGCACCAGCCAGATGGGGAAGCGGGGGGACCGCAGCATCGAGCCCACGGCTGGCCGCGTCTGCAGCGCCAGGGATCAGGAGGGGAAAATAAGCAACTTCTGGTTGACTCCTTGCCACATCCTGTTCTATCCTATCCTCCCACCGATCACCAACCAGTTTCCCCACCGCATCCCATCCCATTCCCATCCCCATCCTCATCACCATCCCATCCCCATCCTATCACCATCCCCATCACCATCCTATTACCATCCCCATCATCACCATCATCATCCCATCCCCATCACCATCCTCGTCACCATCCCATCCCCATCCTATCACCATCCCCATCATCATCCTATTACCATCCCCATCACCATCCTATCACCATCCCCATCATCATCCTATTACCATCCCCATCACCATCATTACCATTACCATCATCATCATCACCATCCCATCCCATCTCCATCCAATCTCCATCCCATCTCCATCCCATCCCATCGGTCACCTGCAGCAACCCAACATCCGGCCGCTGGGCCAGGCCAGTGCGCGGAGCGGGCAGCGGCGCCCCGGTCTCCGGGTCGGCCAGCTGGCAGCCATTGTGCAGGAAGCGGCAGGCGGCGCCGGTCAGCAGCAGGGTGAAGCCGGGCGTCGCCAGCTCCTCGTTGTCGTTGAGCAGCGAAGCCTTCGGCGCGCCGTCCCAGTCGGCCTGGATGCGCAGGAAGCCGCGCGACAGCACCAGGCAGTAGAGGAACAGCAAGCAGCCCGGGTGCGACGGCGACGTAAACTGCGGGGGCGACCGGGAATTCCCAAATAGAGCTATTTTTAGCAACAGGAAGGAAGTACGTCGCATCGGTTGGCGCTAAAAACATAGTTGGCTAGACTAGCAATTCACTCAACCAGATATTCAAAGAACTCACAGAAACAAATCAAGAAAAATAAGTGAGTGAACATGTAAGACTAAAACAAAAGAAGCGGATATTCAAATTGAAATACGCAGGTATCAGATAGAACGCAAACGGAGGCGGTGAATCCTGGGGGTTTGTTAAAGTGCAACAAAGTAAAAAGCAATAAGAATGCTTGAGGTCAGGCGGAAAGGGGAAGAGCAGGGCTGTGCTGGAGCGTTAAAATTGTGAGCAAATTGAGTTGCAGACATAAAATGTGCAAGACAGGTGGGTGATTCTGAGAATTTTAGCTTCAAATTTACCTTGCGCATGGGGCACACAAATCCAGCTGAAAATATTGCCAAGTACAAGCGTACAGATCGGGTTATCAATAAAGTACGTTTCCAAGGGCTGAGCTGTAGTTATAAAATGAAAAAAACTGAGGGTTGAGCTCAAACAAGTAAGGTTAGTGGGGTTGGGAAATAAAATTTTATTACTGAGATTGCCCCACAGATTGTCAATGCTGGGATTGAGCCATAGACTGTTAATTCTGGGATTGGGCCATAGACTGTTAATTCTGGGATTGGGCCATAGACTGTTAATTCTGGGATTGGGCCATAGACAGTTAATTCTGGGATTGGGCCATAGACTGTTAATTCTGGGATTGGGCCATAGACTGTTAATGCTAAGATTGGGCCATAGACTGGTAAAATTTTGGAATTGGGCGATAAACTGTTAATGCAGGGATTGGGCCATAGACTGTTAATGCTGGGATTGGGCCATAGACTGTTAATACTGGGATTGGGCCATAGACTGTTAAAATGCTGGGATTGGGCTATAGACTTGTATTACTATGGTTAAAGCCATAGACCCTTATTACTAGTAGATATTATACTAGTAACCCGGGAGAGTTGCCATAGAAACGAACTGGTGCAACTTTGGGAGATCAGTACTCACGTAGTTCTCCAACCGCCTGAGCCCATCCAGCAGTTCGGGCAGGGAGGTGAAGTAGAACAGGTGCAGTCGCTCGGTGAACCCGTCCTCCCTGTACTGGTCATCGCTGGGCACGTGGCACTCACTGGACGGCGCCGCCAAAGCAGCTCTCCGACCCTCGCCGGCGCGCCACAAAATGTCGGCAAGAGATTCGGCGAGCAGTGTCGGGCGCCGCGCCGGCTCCACGGCCAGCAGGTGGGTGCGGAACCGGTCCGGACAGTCGGCCGGGAACAGCAGGCGGCGCAGCAGCTGGGCCTGAACGCACAGCACCAGCGCCCTGGTGGCGTCGCGGTGCGCCAGCAGGCCGTACGGATGCGGCCCGGAGGCCTCCTGGAAGGTGAAGTGGGCGCGGCGCCACTCCTTGCAGAAGGGGTGGACGGCGTTGCCGAAGGTGACCTGGCGGAGGCGCAGGGCCTCGCCGCGGCCGATCGGGGCGCCGCCGAGCATCCGGTGGAAGCTGCCGACCCCGGAGCGCTGGATCGGCGGCAGCGGCGCGGTGTAGGCGGGCCGCAGGCCAAGCACAATTTTCCGGCGCGGCTGGCTCGGCTCCGCCTCCGCCTCCGCCGGCATCGGCAGCGTGTCCTCGCGCTTCAGCGCCACCCTGTCGGACTCGGAGGCCTGCGGCAGCGGGCGGAGGCCGCTCTTCTGCCTGCCGAGCGGGACAGACAGTCATTGCTCTACCCTTGGCTTCTGAATTCTACCCTTGGCTTCTGAATTCTACCCCTGGCTTCTGAGTTCTACCCTTGGCTTCTGAATTCTACCCCTGGCTTCTGAATTCTACCCCTGGCTTCTGAATTCTACCCCTGGCTTCTGAATTCTACCCTTGGCTTTTAAGTTCTATCAATGGCTTCTAGTTTCTTTACTCTATGTGACCACCGACTGCTTTTGCCCGCCTGTGCAGCACAGCAGATTACTAATCAATCAATAACAAATCATTCCGCAGTTCAATCAGCCCCAACCTGCGCAGGAAGCTGGCCTCCTTGAAGGTGGGATTCTCCACGAAGCTCAGCAGCCGGTGCAGCCCGTTGGAGTCAACGTCCAGCCGTTTCCTGCTGTTCAGCGACTCCCACAGGCGGGTCCGGTCGCGCTGGAAGGCGTCTTCGCTGTCCCAGTCGTCTGTTCGAGAGGACTGCGGCTGCTGCTGCTGCTGCGGCTCCATCGTGGCGGCTGCTGCATGAGTCAAAAAGCAGAGCAAAGAAAATCAGCCAAGACCTGGACCCAGATTCCAGGAAACAGGACCCAGATTCCAGGAAACAGGACCCAGATTATAGGAAACAGGACCCAGATTATAGGAAACAGGACCCAGATTCCAGGAAACAGGACCCAGATTCCAGGGAACAGGACCCAGATTCCAGGAAACAGGACCCAGATTCCAGGAAACAGGACCCAGATTATAGGAAACAGGACCCAGATTCCAGGAAACAGGACCCAGATTCCAGGGAACAGGACCCAGATTCCAGGGAACAGGACCCAGATTATAGGAAACAGGACCCAGATTCCAGGAAACAGGACCCAGATTCCAGGAAACAGGACCCAGATTCCAGGAAACAGGACCCAGATTCCAGGAAACAGGACCCAGATTCCAGGAAACAGGACCCAGATTCCAGGAAACAGGACCCAGATTCCAGGAAACAGGACCCAGATTCCAGGGAACAGGACCCAGATTATAGGAAACAGGACCCAGATTCCAGGGAACAGGATCCAGATTCCAGGAAACAGGACCCAGATTCCATGAAATAGAACTCTGATTTGGGAGTGCAAACTGGGGTTCAGGAACCGGAACCCCACACTTGTATAACAGAAATCGAAATTTAGGAATGAGAAACCCACATTTAGGAATCAGAATTAGAAAACTTAAACTCAGGAATCAGAAACCCACACTTAGGAATCAGAAACCCACACTTAGGAATCAGAAACACACACTTAGGAATCAGAAACCCACACTTAGGAATCAGAAACCCACACTTAGGAATCAGAAACCCACACTAAGAAATCAGAAACCCACACTTAGAAATTAGAAACCCACACCTAGGAATCAGAAACCCACACTAAGAAATCAGAAACCCACACTTAGGAATCAGAAACCCACACTTAGGAATCAGAAACCCACACTTAGGAATCAGAAACCCACACTTAGGAATCAGAAACCCACACTTAGGAATCAGAAACCCACACTTAGGAATCAGAAACCCACACTTAGGAATTAGAAACCCACACTTAGGAATTAGAAACCCACACTTAGGAATCAGTATTTAGCAAACGGAACAAAAACTCAAAATTAAGAATACAAAAGACCAAAACTCGCAAAATTGATTCAACAATTACCGATAAAAAGATTTTATAAAGAGAAAATCACTACAAGGCATAACAATTCCGTACCGCAAACGGCAGACTATATAATCATTAGTAATCGCAATAGAAAAATATCATAGAAAAGTAAGGCAAGGATTACTGAACCCAAGCTACATGTATAAAAATGTGGGGACTCGATTTCTCCTAGCAACCATTGGCCATTATTGGAGAGGAACATTTGTTGAGTTTGAATCACCTGGATGAGCAATTCCAGCAACCTCATGTACTTTGTATATTGTATGAATATTGGCAGCATTGGAACTCATGGCTGTGAATCAGACGACACGGAATCCAACCAGACTCTGCCTCCAGATCCGGAGCTTTGCTTCCGGCTTCATCCTGGTGCTTAAGCTGACATCCACTTTGCGAAATACAATACAAAATCTAAGTGGGAAACCAAGTGCTGGATAAAAATGTACTGGCTAGTTGGCACTCTGCCGGCACCGAGCCAGCTACAGAATATCGCCAAGTCCCGGCAGCTCGGCCGCTGGAACCGCCATCGGGACCGCCGGACTTCCGTTCGCGGCGGAGGCCGGCCGCCGGCAGTACACAAATCGAACTCCGCCGCTGGGCAGCACGTCGAAGTTGACGGCGGTGTCGGTGTCGGCGAACCGGCCGGCGCTGGCGAAGGTGAACACGTCGACGCAGTCGAAGGGCGGCTTGAGGCCGGCGGGCAGGGCGAGGTCCTTCAGGCTGACGCCGAGCCGGGCCGGGGTGCCGCCGTCGGAGTTGTAGTAGAGCACGAAGGCGAAGTCGCCGCGGGACATGAGCTTGCGCCACAACTGCACATCGCCGCGCTTGAATAGCAGGCGGCCCTGCGGGTGAGCGACGGCACAACTGCTGCTGTGAGCACAGCTGACAATATCTAATATTATCATTTTTTATGATCGAAAATTGATGAAACAGCAAAACTGGCCGAATCATACTACTGATGCGAGTAGGCACTAACAGTACTGACACAACTTTTATTGATAACTGACCGGCAGACAGCGAGCAATTAATTACTCTTAGGCGTGCGGAAAGCTTGTCTAGACATGGAAGCATTATTTGGCCAGTGAAACATTCCCATTCAAATTGCTGTCTCTGTTTGCCGCTCTCTACTGGCCGCTCCCTACTGACCGCTCCCTACTGGCCGCTCTCTACTGGCCGCTCCCTACTGACCGCTCCCTACTGACCGCTCCCTACTGGCCGCTCCCTACTGACCGCTCCCTACTGGCCGCACTCTACTGGCCGCTGCCAAAACTAGGAGCGGGGCGCTGAGGGCGAACCTTGTCGGCCAGCCCAATGATGACACTGCCACCAGCAACCAAATAAATAACCCGCCGCCGGCGAACCAACCTGTTAACCTGCACATTATTCAGATCAACCTGCACCACGCTCTTGCAGCATCTAGCAACCTTTCAGGCACCTTCGCAAACAAGGAAGTTGACATCTACCTTATCCAGGAACCGTATACCCGCAAGGGGAAGCCGACCTGTCTGCCGCCAGGCTATCAGGTTCTGTACCTCTGCGCGAACGACACCCCCAGGGCTATCGCCCTCGTCAAAAACGACCTCCCGGCCACTATTATGCCAATGTTTTGCTCTAAAGACATGTGTACTTTCTCAGTCTTTGACTTGACCTTCGTTTCCGCCTACCTGGACATCCAGGAAGACGTCCCTCCCCCCCTCCTGCAGGAACTGGCGGACTTCTGTAACCTTCAGGACCGGAAGCTAATCGTCAGCTGCGATGCTAATGCCCACAACACTGCCTGGTCTAGTAGCGATACTAACAGGCGCGGTGACTTACTTATTGATTTCATTAACTCCTCCTCGTTACACATTTGTAACAGGGGCAGCAAACCCACATTTATTGTTTCTAATCGGCGTGAGGTTATCGACCTCACTCTCGTTTCCAACAACGCCCTCAATCAGGTCCACAACTGGCTGGTTAGGGATGACTTTCCATCGCTTTCCGACCACTCGTACATCCAGTACAGCATCAGCTCCGTCGGAGCCCGCCATGAGAACCGAGACCGCCTTAATTTGAAAAAGGCCGACTGGACAGGTTTCCGAAGAGCCCTGCTAAAACTCCTAATCGAAGCCAATTTACCGGACTCCAGCGAGGATCTCCCTGGCATTGAGCATCGGTGCAACTCCATCGTTGAGATCCTAAACACCGCCATACGCGCTAACGCCCCTAGGTTGTATTGCAGGAAGAAATACTCTCCTTGGTGGAGTCAAGAACTCACTCGCATGAAGAAAAACACCCGCCGACTGCAACGCCTCGCAAACGGCTCGAATACCCCAGAGGATTGGGAGAACTACCACTCTGCTCTGAGGATGTACAAAAGTGCTATCCGAAGGGCTAAGAAGACCACCTGGAAAGCCTACTGCGCCAGCCTGGAAGGGCAACACCCCACAGCCCGGCTGGTCAGGACTCTCAGGCACGATACGCTCTCTCAGTGTAACTCCCTTCTGCACCTAGATGGTAACTACACTACCAGTGCCGAAGGTTCGCTAAATCTTCTTTTCTCCACCTGCTTTCCGCAGGTTGACGAACCGGAGTACGTGGTCGAAGACCACAGGCCTTGTGACCGTCCGCTTTTCCAGCAGTGCGCCAGTCCCCGGCTGCTCCAGCTGGCGGCAAATTCTTTTAAACCGTATAAATCGCCTGGCCCTGACAATATCGCCCCCTGTATCCTTCAGGAGGCGCTTAAGCTGCAAAACTTTGCTGATTCTCTCTCTAAATTGCTTGTTGACTGTTTTACTACAGGTTACATTCCCACAATCTGGAGAATGTCCAGAGTCGTGTTCATCCCGAAACCCGCCAAGGGTGACTACACCAATGTGAAATCCTTCCGGCCCATCAGCCTCACTTCCTTTTGTGTTAAGCTGATGGAAAGGCTCATCCTGTGGAGGCTTCGAGAGTGTGACCTGCGCTCCGACCCCGTCAGTAAGTACCAGTACGCCTTCCAGCCTGGAAAGACGACTGAGCATGCTCTCCATGCCATTACCTCCAAGATCGAGAGTGCCATCCTTAGCAAACAACTCGCCTGCGGGATGTTTGTTGACTTCGAAGGAGCGTTTGACAATGTCCTTTTCCGCTCCTTCAGAAACTCTCTTTCCCGCAGGAATGTGAGACACAGCATTGTCCGCTGGATTTATTTTATGATCCGCAATAGGTTTGCGACATCTACGCTTATGGGCGTTACCCTCACCCGGGCGGTGATGAAAGGCGGCCCGCAAGGTGGCGTGCTAACTCCACTTCTCTGGAATCTCGTCATGGACGAACTTCTAACCGCTGACATTCCCAGCAGTATCACCAGGGCGGGCTACGCCGATGACGTTGCCGCGGTCGTCAGCGGACCCGACCCCGCCACTCTGCGCAACCTGATGCAGCAATTCGCCGACAAGGCGGCCGACTGGGCTACGCAGCATGGCCTAAATATCAGCGTCACCAAGACTGTCGCTGTCGTTTTCACCAAGCGCCGTGCGTGGGAAATGAAAAACCTCACTGTCTATGGCAGAAACATCCCCTTCAAGAAGGAGGTCAAATACCTCGGTGTGACGCTAACGCATGACCTGCGCTGGACGAAGCACCTTGATAACGTCATCGGTCGGGCAAAACGCTGCTTTGCCCAGCTGCGCAGAGCCATCGGGCCGACTTGGGGCCTCTCGCCTAGAACGGTCCGTTGGATTTACACCGGCATCATCCGGCCCAGTATCACATATGCGAGTCTCATCTGGACTAGCGTGTTGGAGCACAAGACCGCCCGTCAGCGCCTGTACCAGCTTCAGGGCAGCATTTGCCGTGCCATCACAGGTGCGTACCCGTCTACCCCTACGAGGGGCTGAACACTATCCTTAACCTGCCTCCGCTTCACCTATTCATTAGGGCGGAGGCTATGAAGTCTGCCTCCCGGCTTATCAGAGATAAAACGTTAAATAACGCACCCTCTGGCTTTATGCCAATGAAAACATTAATCCCGCATATGGTCTTTGTCCGCCGCGACCTTAACAACATCCACATGGACCTGGGCAATGTGGATAGTCGACCTCCCGCCCTCAACATCAGGAGGGGCTTCAAGACCGCCATCCCTGGCCGAGACAACATTCCGCTGGATGTCGGTGTGAACCGGCGCAGCCAGGGCATTCACTGCTTCACCGACGGCTCGCTGTTCAACGGCCGCGCTGGAGCGGGTATTGCCATTTTCCACGAGGGTAAGATGCTTTTCCAGGAAAGTCTGCACCTCGGTGAGAACACCTCAGTTTTCCAAGCTGAAATTTGCGCCATTGAGCAGTGTGCCCAGCAACTGCTTCAGGCGAACATTAATAACTTTGACATTAATTTCTACACTGATAGCCAAGCTGCTATTAAGGCCTTAACCACTGAGAATATCTCCGCTACTACAGTATCTCAATGCCATTGCAGTGTGCAATCTCTCTCAGTCCTTAACAGGATTAGAATTATCTGGACACCTGGTCACAGCAACATCCTGGGCAACGAGCTTGCGGACTCTCTCGCCAAGGAGGGCAGCAACCCAGACGGCAACCACCGTCTGATGAGGCTACCCACCCCCAGGTCGCAAGTCACCCGCCATATCAACAGGTGGCTCCATCAGCAGCACCAGCTCCACTGGAACAGCTGCACCGAGTACAGGCAGAGCCGCTCTGCCATGCCTAACCTGAACAGGAAAGTCTCTGATTATCTGATTTCGCTTAACAGAACCGACCTCAGGGAGATGTGCATGGTCCTAACCGGCCATGGATTCTTCCAGAGACATATATCGTTGCAAACCGGTTGCCCTCCCACCTGTCCTTTCTGTGGCATAGGAGAGGAGACCGCGGAGCATCACGTCACCTTCTGCCCTTACTTCAACAAGGCGCGGCACAAATACCTCGGCCACCCCCAGCGGATGGACGAGCTGACCACCGCGGACAATATCCGAGACCTCCGCGCCTTCGTCCGGGACTCCGGCCGGATGAGGGTCGCCGATGCCTCCACTGCGGACCTGCCGACTACTGGCGGGGACTGGGCACACCCCCAGGGTTAATCCTTGTGCTCTTTTACCTTGGGGTTGCGATAGGGGCCTCGCGGCCTATTCGCGGCGCCTGCGCCCCCCGTCAGTAGTAAGTAAGTAAGTAAGTACTGGCCGCTCCCTACTGACCGCTCCCTACTGACCGCTCCCTACTGACCGCACTCTACTGACCGCTCCCTACTGGCCGCACTCTACTGACCGCTCCCTACTGACCGCTCCCTACTGACCGCTCCCTACTGACCGCTCCCTACTGACCGCTACCTACTGACCACTCCCTACTGGCCGCTCCCTACTGACCGCTCCCTACTGACCGCTCCCTACTGACCGCTCCCTACTGACCGCTACCTACTGACCACTCCCTACTGACCGCTCCCTACTGACCGCTCCCTACTGGCCGCTCTCTACTGGCTTCATAGCCTCACCTGATATCCCATTGGATCCTTGTTGATGGCGATGGCCAGCGCGTTGCGCAAAATCCTGGCACTGTCGGTCGGCACAGAGCGCAGGTCCAGGCTGAGTATCAGAGGCGCGGACCAGAGGCACCAGAAGGCCATCTGGGCCTCCTGCTGCACCGGGCTGAGGCCGAAGTCGCCAACGATGACCATGTCCGGGTCGTTCCAGTGCTGCGGCCCGTTCCAGGTACTCATGTTGGCGTCGTTGCTGCCCCAGTAATCGATGATGCTGGCCACCGAGGCCCAGGAGTCCTGCGGGCGGGCAGCGGGGTTCAGGGAGAACTTCGGGAATTCGGGTTGTTGGATCCTTAGAACCGATTCTACTGGGCGATTCTGGGAGATTCTACTGGGCGATTCTGGGAGATTCTACTGGGCGATTCTGGGAGATTCTACTGGGCGATTCTGGGAGATTCTACTGGACGATTCTGGGAGATTCTACTGGGCGATTCTGGGAGATTCTACTGGGCGATTCTGGGAGATTCTACTGGGCGATTCTGGGAGATTCTACTGGGCGATTCTGGGAGATTCTACTGGGCGATTCTGGGAGATTCTACTGGACGATTCTGGGAGATTCTACTGGGCGATTCTGGGAGATTCTACTGGGCGATTCTGGGAGATTCTACTGGGCGATTCTGGGAGATTCTACTGGGCGATTCTGGGAGATTCTACTGGGCGATTCTGGGAGATTCTACTGGGCGATTCTGGGAGATTCTACTGGGCGATTCTGGGAGATTCTACTGGGCGATTCTGGGAGATTCTACTGGGCGATTCTGGGAGATTCTACTGGGCGATTCCAATCTGGGCGATTCCAATTTGGGCGATTCCAATCTGGGCGATTCCAATCTGGGCGATTCTAATGGGAGATTCTATTGGGCGATGCAGCCCAGCCTCACCTGGATGTCTCCATAGATGCGCCACATTGAGCAGGTCTTCTGCAGCAGGGCCGAGTCAATGCTGGACTTTTTTTCCTGGTAGGCTGGGTAGCTGCAGCTGAACACAATGGGCCGGCCGGTCTTGTTTAGGTAGCTGCCGAACTGCGCGTAGCCCGCCGCCTGCAGGTGTCGAGGTCGTTGGGACACTTTTTATTGAGCCTTGCCACTGGCGGGATATGGGCAGTCAGCAACCTGCCAACAAACTGCAACTTACTTACAGGCAACCTACCGACGGTCAATCAACCTACCGACAGTCAATCAACCTACCGACAGTCAATCAATCTACCGACAGCCAATCCATCTACCGACAGCCAATCAATCTACCGACAGTCAATCAATCTACCGACAGTCAATCAACCTACAGACAGTCAATCAATCTACCGACAGTCAATCAATCAATCTACCGACAGTCAATCAACCTTACCAACAGTCAATCAATCTACCGACAGTCAATCAACCTACCGACAGTCAATCAATCAATCTACCGACAGTCAATCAACCTACCGACAGTCAATCAATCAATCTACCGACAGTCAATCAACCTTACCAACAGTCAATCAATCTACCGACAGTCAATGAACCTACCGACAGTCAATCAATCAATCTACCGACAGTCAATCAACCTTACCAACAGTCAATCAATCTACCGACAGTCAATGAACCTACCGACAGTCAATCAATCAATTTACCGACAGTCAATCAATCTACCGACAGTCAATCAATCTACCGACAGCCAGTCAACCTACCGACAGTCAATCAATCAATCTACCGACAGTCAATCAATCTACCGACAGTCAATCAATCTACCGACAGTCAATCAATCTACCGACAGTCAATCAATCTACCGACAGTCAATCAATCTACCGACAGCCAGTCAACCTACCGACAGTCAATCAATCAATTTACCGACAGTCAATCAATCTACCGACAGTCAATCAATCTACCGACAGTCAATCAATCTACCGACAGCCAGTCAACCTACCGACAGTCAATCAATCAATCTACCGACAGTCAATCAATCTACCGACAGTCAATCAATCTACCGACAGTCAATCAATCAATTTACCGACAGTCAATCAATCTACCGACAGTCAATCAATCTACCGACAGTCAATCAATCTACCGACAGCCAGTCAACCTACCGACAGTCAATCAATCAATCTACCGACAGTCAATCAATCTACCGACAGTCAATCAATCTACCGACAGTCAATCAACCTACCGACAGTCAATCAACCTACCGACAGTCAATCAACCTACCGACAGTCAATCAATCAATCTACCGACAGTCAATCAATCTACCAGCAGCAGCAGGACACGCCGGGGCGCAAGAACAGCGGCCCACCTGCTTTGCCGGATCCGAGTAGCAGCCGTCCAGCTTGACGAGATCGACGCCCCAGCTGGCGAAGGTCTGCGCGTCCAGCTGCAGGTTGTTGATGCTGCCGGGGTAGCCGCCGCAGGTGAGGTTGCCGTAGTCGGCGTAGATGCCGAACTTGAGCCCGCGCGAGTGCACATAATCGGCGAGGGCGCGCATGCCGCCGGGGAAGCGGTCGGGGTCGCCCTGCAGCCGGCCCTGAGCGTCGCGCTGATGCGAGGCCCAGCAGTCGTCAACGGTGACGAACTCGTAGCCGGAGGCGAGCCAGCCGTCCTGCGCCATGCGGTCTGCGGTGTCCCGGATCAGCTTCTCGCCGATGCAGGTGTCCGGGTAGGTGTCGCAGTCGGTGACGCAGCGAAACCGCTGCCAGGTGAGCCAGCCCATCGGCGGCTGCATGGCAACGCCGTTGTCAAGGCAACAGGCTGGTTTCAACGCCAAGAGGGCAAGCAGCGTGAGCAGAAGCAGATGCTGGGCCATTATGTAGGCTTTGTCAGATGGGACAGAGTTCGCATCAAGGGCAAATGGGCTTATTTTCTATACGCTTACATGGCGAAAATAACCTTGACTAAATCAGCTGATTTGGGAGGGAGATTCTCGAATGGAAGAGGTTTGAGGGCGATTCTCAGGGACTGTAGGTCAATTCTCATGGACTGTAGGTCAATTCTCAGGGACTGTAGGGCAATTCACAGGGACTGTAGGTCAATTCTCAGGGACTGTAGGTCAATTCTCAGGGACTGTAGGGCAATTCTCAGGGACTGTAGGGCAATTCTCAGGGACTGTAGGTCAATTCACAGAGACTGTAAGGCAATTCTCAGGGACTGTAGGGCAATTCACAGGGACTGTAGGACAATTCTCAGTGATTGGATTGGAGGGCAATTCTCAGTGATTGGATTGGAGGGCAATTCTCAGTGATTGGATTGGAGGGCAATTCTCAGTGATTGGATTGGAGGGCAATTCGCAGTGATTGGATTGGAGGGCAATTCGCAGTGATTGGATTGGAGGGCAATTCGCAGTGATTGGATTGGAGGGCAATTCGCAGTGATTGGATTGGAGGGCAATTCGCAGTGATTGGATTGGAGGGCAATTCGCAGTGATTGGATTGGAGGGCAATTCGCAGTGATTGGATTGGAGGGCAATTCGCAGTGATTGGATTGGAGGGCAATTCGCAGTGATTGGATTGGAGGGCAATTCTCAGTGATTGGATTGGAGGGCAATTCGCAGGAAATAAGAGATTTGAGGCCGATTCTCAAGGAAGAGAGCTTGGAGGGCGCTTGCCAAGCAAGAGAGTTGAATAAGCGAGGCTTGGAGACGGGCGGCAGAGGCAAGAAGGGTTATTGTAAGACATACTAAACTTCTAAAGCAGAGCTGCTGTTAAAGAAAACTCAAATTAACAAAAAGCAGCACACAGCAGTTCGCAATAACTTGTGACGCAAATCTGAGAATAATGATAGAAAATAATTATAATTATAAATCATAGAGAAGCAGATAAACAGACTAACAGGATTATCACTAGGCTGCACAGTTGTGCGTTACAGAATGGCACCAGCATCAGGCTGCATCAGTGAGCATGCAATACTCAGTACAGCCTAGCAACCCAATTACACGGGGCTGGCGGCTGACAGGTCTGCAACTGTCTGAAAATCTTGAGTCTTCAAACCATGCTCGGCTTGCTCATCTCGATGAGGCGGCCGAGCTCCTGCTGAGCCTCCCAGAAGGTGTCAAATTCCTGGGGCTGGCAGCCGCTGACCCCCGACAGGCGGGTGTTGCAGGCCTGCAGCGGGCACGACTGCAGGAACGTCAGGTTGTGCAGGATGAAGTCGCGCTGCGGGGCGGGTGCGGCATCGGCGTGTCATGCCATCGGGGCTTTGTGAATCATCTGTGTTCACACACTGTCTGTTGTGAATCATCTGTGTTCACACACTGTCTGTTGTGAATCATCTGTGTTCACACACTGTCTGTTGCGAATCATCTGTGTTCACACACTGTCTGTTGTGAATCATCTGTGTTCACACACTGTCTGTTGTGAAGCTGCGACTCACGACATGGATTCACACATTGGTGTTCACATGTTTAGTTACACAGATTTCTTAATACTAAAATCATTTTTCTAATAATCAGAACAGTTTTACTGCACAATAAAGGTTCTACAAATTCTTAATGTCAAATTTAACTAGGGTCATAAATCAGGAGAAATCGACAGACAGATCAAAAGGTCAAAGCGGCTGTCAATTAATCAAATTAGGTTGTAAAAAATATTTTGTCTATAATTAAAGCACCTGTCAATATGACAACAAGCAACACCGAATCAATTGCAATACCAACACCCAGATCAATTAATTACCCAACCCGCCCAGTGCAATCAGCGAGATCCCAAACACAGATTTTGTGTTAGGTTGAAAATGCACAGCAAATTCTGCTTCAGAAGGCATCCTTTAGACTGGATGCAATTGAGGCCGGTGCCAGCCAGGTGCAAGCGGTACTTACTCGCTGGAATTTGAGTCCGGATTGCAGGGTAATGAGCGATTCGTTGAGCACTTGACTTAATTTGTGAATAAAATTTGCAACACCAATCCGACATGCGATTCCTAGAAAATCCTCTGAAATCAAATATGACATTCTCCGCTACCTGCACGAACAGATCTGTTAGCGAAGAAAATTCAATGTGAGGTTTCGTGACGGCGACAAGGTGGGTTGTTCGCGACGGCAAGCGTGACGACGACAAGGTGGGTTGTTCGCGACGGCAAGCGTGACGGCGACAAGGTGGGTTGTTCGTGACGGCAAGCGTGACGACGACAAGGTGGGTTGTTCGCGACGGCAAGCGTGACGGCGACAAGGTGGGTTGTTCGTGACGGCAAGCGTGACGACGACAAGGTGGGTTGTTCGCGACGGCAAGCGTGACGGCGACAAGGTGGGTTGTTCGCGACGGCAAGCGTGACGACGACAAGGTGGGTTGTTCGCGACGGCAAGCGTGACGGCGACAAGGTGGGTTGTTCGCGACGGCAAGCGTGACGACGACAAGGTGGGTTGTTCGCGACGGCAAGCGTGACGACGACAAGGTGGGCTGTTCGTGACGGCAAGTGTGACGGCGACAAGGTGGGCTGTTCGTGACGGCGACAAGGCGAGTTTTTATTACCTAACGGCGAGTTTTCCGTGACGACAAGCGTGACGGCGCCAGGCAGCAGGCAACAAGCAGTTGGTACTAGCAAATGCTTTTCAGGCAGAGGCGCTGGCTCACGAGAGTGCGCTCACTGAACATTTAGTCTGCTGCAGGGCCTGTACCGATGCACTGGAGTGGAAGGGCACTCAGTCGACACAGTAACATCCACAAGGCAGGCGCTGGTGCCACTCTGAAGACCATGCTGAGCAGTGTCTCAGTAACAATCTGTGTCTCAGTTAGCAGAACAGAAACTCTTACAGAGCCCGATCAACAGGCCAGGGTGAGTTAGTGATAATGTTTCGGTGCTCGGCACCATAAAATATTTTCTCCAGGAAACAGAGTGACTCGCATCTAAGATGAGCACTCCACAGCCGCCTCACCTTGTCCAGCAGCTGCGCAGCGCTCAGACAGCGCCTGTAGTGCTTGATCTCGGCCGACAGCAGCGAAGCCAGGGCGTCGCTGACCGTGTAGTGCAGCTCGCGGGTGTACAGCTTGGCGAGGGACTCGGCGAATTTTACGAACGAATTTGAGAACACGTAGGTCATGCTGCTGATGTCGAACTGGCGAGTCTGGCCTGCGGGGTAGGCGCGCATATTGATGATTCTCAGGGTGATCAGAGCTGATTCTCAGGGTGATCAAAGCTGATTCTCAGGGTGATCAAATCTGATTCTCAGGGTGATCAAAGCTGACTCTCAGGGTGATCAGAGCTGATTCTCAGGGTGATCAAAGCTGATTCTCAGGGTGATCAAAGCTGATTCTCAGGGTGATCAAAGCTGATTCTCAGGGTGATCAAATCTGATTCTCAGGGTGATCAAAGCTGATTCTCAGGGTGATCAGAGCTGACTCTCAGGGTGATAAAAGCTGATAGGCAATTGGAAGTCAATTTCATGAGAAATACTGGTTTCCTTTTCTGCTGATCATTAAGAATTCCAGAAAGGATTAAGCAATAAAGATTCTCTTCAGTTTTGAGTCGCCTACCCAGCGACCGCTCCGTGGCCTCGGGGCTGAACTGGCGCACAAAGGCGAGAAACTCCTCGGCCTCCTTGCGGGTGCCGCGCCGCAGCACCACCCATTTCTCCTCGGCAGCGCGCGAACTTGCCGCGTCGATCAGTTTCCGCGCCTGTCGCTCGATGGCAGCCTGCCAGGCCTCCAGACAGGCCGCCTCCAGCATGAAGGCTGCCTGCACCCGCTCGGAGTCGTTCACCGACTTGGCCGCCTGCTTGGCCGCCGCCCAGCCGCTGGCGAACTCGGCAAAGCTGGCGGGGGCGAGCACCCGGTGCAGCCGCTCTGCCAACTGCTCGATCTGCGAGGCGTGGATGGACTGGTGACTGACGGACTGACTGACTGACTGACTGACTGACTGACTGACTGACTGACTGACTGACTGACTGACTGACTGACTGACTGACTGACTGACTGACTGACTGACTGACTGACTGACTGACTGACTGGCTACCCCCATTCAAGGCACCTCGTGGCGGCACCAGCGCAGCAGGGCGCTGTTGGCGTCGCGGCCGAAGCCGGCAAGGCTGAACTCCTTCAGCGACTCGACCAGCGTCTTGAAGAAGGCGGCCGCGATTCGCTTAGCGTAGAGCGCCTGAGAGTCCTCCAGCTTGACGTTGTCAACCAGGTGCTGCCGGATGCTGGAGCGCAGATGGAGAAAGTGCTCAGCCGCCTCGGCCGCCTTGCCCAGCCGGACCAGCTCGCGGACGGCCTTGCGAGAGGATTTCGGGCCGCCGCGGAGGGACACGTGCGGCGGGATCTGCAGCTCCCTGAGGGCAGCGTAGGAAGACTGGGATACTTGAAGAATTTTAAGCAGTATGCACTGTGCAATCCTGTTTGTGCTCAAGCCCATATGGAGCTCAAACTGGGTCACATTGTGCTCATATGGAGCTCACCCAATCAGCAATCGGATGACGGCGCCCTTGCGCAGGTCGATGCGGCCTTTGAGCACCCGCATTTGCGGCCGGGCCTCCAGGCGCTTGTAGCACTCCAGCAGCAGGTCGACGGCCTTCTCAAAGCGGCGCTCAGCGATGAGAACGTCCAGGTCGTCTGGCTTGTCCTCGAACCAGGCCGCCTCCTCGTCCTCGAGACTGCGGGGTGCCGGAGCTGAAGAAGGCGAGGCTGGTGAAGCAGAGCCAGGGCGCCCCGCCACCAAGTGAGACGGCTGGCGCTTGCCGGAGTCCAGGATGGCCTTCGCCAGCTTCGCGGCGCGGACCTTCTCGATCTGCACATTTTCAGACGGCGGAGTCCCGAAGCTAAACCACGCATACTTTAAAAGGTGCCGCTACCCCATAACCCCACCTGTACTTCAGCAGGTGCCTCCTGCCCCACTCGGTGGACTCACCCAGCCCGCTGCCTCATCCGAGGAGTTGACGCTGAACACTCTGGTCTCGGGGAAGACGCGCATCTTGATGAGGTTGGCAAACTGAGCCGCCCCGGAGCTGCCGGCGCCGCCGCCGCCGCCGTTAGAAACAGCAGCGCCTTCAGGCGATGCGGAAAAGGCAGCGGGCGCAGTCTGGTGGAATCTGTCGATGTCCTGGCGGGAGGCAACAGCGCTGAAGGACACGTTGTCCAGCTCGATGAGCTCCAGCAGCGTCATCTTCCTGCTGGAGGCGTCGGGGCCGCCGACAGAGGCCAGAAGGACGCAGTCATTGAGCAGAAACAGGTGGAACTCGCCGATCGGGTGCAGGCCGGCCGGGCTGACCTCCGTGCAGTCGCCGTGGTGCAGCATCGATCTGTTTGGCACGTCAGCCACGTCTGAGCTGCCCTCCACGCGCTCCAGGATGTACGACAGCGCCTTGCGGGAGTCCGTCTCGGAGGCGGCGGCAGTGGAGGATGCGGTGGCGGGTGCACCAGCTGAGGCGGCGGAGGCAGAAGAATCCGTGCGCGGCTTACCCTCGGCACCGACCAGATCGGTGAGGCGAAAGTCGGTGAGCACCTCCAGCAGGTGGCGCTGGTCCTTCAGCATGCTGCTCATCACCTGCATCTCGGCCTCCAGCAGCGCCACCTCCTTGGCTGCCTCAATGAACAGTTGGTAGTTCTGGTATACCGCCTTCTTGATGTTGCCATCAGTTTCTTCAACAATCTGCTGCACAATGGCCTCAATGTCCCCTGTGTTGTGCTCGCCTCGCTGTACCAAATCTTTCACAACTAAAAATTATGGGACCAGATAGCTCTGTTAGTGAATGGTTGATAGCTATTTAGAAATATAATAATTAAGTAAAGAAACTGTATAATGTCCTATTTATTACATGGCATTTTAAATAAAAATAACTATAAAAACAAATAAAATTCAACATAAGCAATTATTAATAGAACAATATATATAGTTCCATACATATAAAACTTATAGAACCTATTCTATATAGAACACGTACAGATATTATCAATTGAAAATAGAATATATTAGGAAAAATACTGCTCAAATTTAAAATCAGCACCAATAATAGAAACCTTTGAAGTGAAAAAATTATGATCCTATCAAAGCTGCAACTAATTTAAAAACATAAACATAAAGAAGTTTATATATTTTTTTGTTAGTCTTGTATATTATATATCAAACTAAAAGTAAAGCAAACTAAAAGTATCAATACAATAAAAAAATACAAATAAGAACATAATAGCTATTTAAAGTCCTGTAATGGCAACCAAACAAGATTTTGAATTGGGACTTCTTTTACTTTAGATACAATCAAGGCTAACTGTACCTAATTGGGTATAGCTTTAGATTCCTGTTCTAAATTATTTTAATGCTTTTTCCTCACTAATTGGGCTTTGAAATTTTTGAAAAAGCATTAAAATAGTTTTAAGCAGGATTCCAAAGCTATGTCAGTGATTGGTGCTACCTTTGCAATAAACTGTATTGTACTGCAAAAACCTTAAAGTTAAAAGTGGCTTGAAATAACAAAAAAGAAGGAATTACTTACACTCCAATGGATTTTCCTTCGTTCTTAAGATTCGTTTTAGACCAGTTGAAAGAGATACATCTTTTCTTTCTGTCACATCTGTAGCCATTGGCATTACACCCGCAAAGGGCTATATTTTTAAAAATAAATTATGGCAATTAAGACAGCCAACAGATGATTAGGCGACTAAAAGTCGAAAGAACATAAGTTTGTATTTGTAAATGTATTTATAACAATACAACGAAGCCAATGTAAAAACAAATATCACTTCTTGATTAAGACAAGTTTCTGAAATCTAGACTGGACTACTATATTATGTGTAGTATGTATGTACACAATTTCTTGTAACTTCGTGGTTTTAAATTCATGTGATAAAAGCAACTGAAAATTGTGTTAAAATATTACAAATATCTTATCTAGCAGTTATTAATAAAGTTTTATTTTGAAGTTAAAATTTTTTCTTTAAAATAATTTCATCTAAATTTTTCAGCTCTTTTGTTATTCGTGTATTTTTATTACCATATTTGAACATCATAGGTTTCTTGGAACTGTTTTAATCGATCTTGGCTCGCTCGCCATAAATCGCCACACTAATTATAGCGCAAGACTTAACTTAGAGTAATTTTTTTCTTGTCAGGACTCAGAGCTTTGGTTTTGCTCTGTAGTTGTCTTTGATTCAGTTGAGCATGATTTGTAAGCGTAGCTGTGTCCAGCAGAAGTTAAATATAATTGTAAATTTGAGTTCGTTTTCGCTCTTGGGTGTGAAATCTTGTCTGGATCTGTATTTTATTTTTTTCGATAAAGAATTGTTTTAGTCTCTAATATCAAGGGCTCTTACAGATTTAAGGAGTCATGGACTATCCTATTTTATATTAACTTCCATAGTCAACAGTAATATTAAAGGCTACAGGGCAACAGGCTAAAATTTTAGTATTCTTGTATTTTGAACAGCAAGCTAATTTAGTAAGCATGAAAAGGTGAAATTTTCATGTTTTTAAATTACCTACAACTGTATAACCTTAAATTTTTATATTTTAAATTTCTTGTATAGCTATATTATTATTTTAAGTATTCAAGGAAAAATACTAGATTTTATATTCAATATAAAATTATAACTATTATGATTAAGTTATTATGAGTAATTTTTTTCAACTTTTTAAGTGACATATCCAAGAGTTTATATGTTTAAAACTAATTTCCTGCTATTGGTTATGCTTAATGCAAAAAGTAGATAAATTGAATATAAAGTATATAAATGGATAATCTTTGCCCTATGCATCATATGGTCTAGACTGCATAAAAGGTGCTGCGCCTAACAACAACGCTGCGCAGACCCTGCTCGCTGTCTCCCTTTAGTAGTATAACAAATCCAAGTCTAGCTCTTCTGCGAACTTCCATCTCTATTGAGACAACCCGGGAAGGCCAGGAGCAGCAGTGAGCAAGCTATGTCCGACTGGCTCACACCTGGGGCAGCGGGCGGCTCAGCCAGCAGCCCACTACTGCCCACCACCTTCGGAGTTGGCGGTGTCAGCAGCGGCCTCGGCGCGGGCGTCGTCGACCACTTTGACATTCTCGACAGCGCCGGTGGCAGCGGCGGTGTCATTGGAGACGGCTGCCTCCTGATGGATGACGTCGGCCTCGGCGACGAGCCCGAAGTCCTCGGGTTGGAGGCGGCCGCTCTGCCAGCCGTGGAGGCCTCGGAGAACCAGTGCCTGCTGAGCGAGGAGTTGTACAGACTGTCCAGAGTGCGCCGCGTCTGGAAGAAGGAGAGCCTGGAGCTCTGGGCGCTGAAGGATGACGCCGGCTACGTGCTGGAGAGCCGAGGCGGCGTCTTCAGTCAGCAGTTTCAGCGAGCTCAGGTGCGCTCGGTTAGTCTATTATTAACTGGGGCAGCTTAGTTGGTTTGTCGCAGGGTGGCTGTTGGGTTCCGTCATAAATTTATGCGAAAGTTGAGTTGAAAGCAGTTCTGCACATCTTGCTGACCCCTGAGCACGCACAGCGGCCAGGCGTTACCGGTATATTACAAAAACAAGGGCCAGAGGAGGCGTTGACCCTCATCAGTATGAATCGTATGACTGTTCGGGAGCCCCAGATTAATGTGACCGCTCTCGGAATCGAACCCAGGCAACCCAGAGCGAGAGAGTCGGGCATGTCACGAGCTACCGCTCCACTGCTCAGCCCCTCTTGACAGGTGGTGCACAGGAGTTTTAAATCTCAGGCCCTGTCTGTAACTCAACCAGGTGCGCTCTTGGACGGAGCTGACTGGCGGCGGCGGTGACGGACGCAGCTCCAACTCGAAGCGCCCCGTTGGCCGCCTGAAGGACCGGCTGGTGTTCGCCATCCGCTTTATCGCCGACTCGGAGTGCAGCGGCGCCGAGTCGCAACAGCCGGGGGTCGTCGGCGGCGGCGGTGCCAAGTGGCAGCGATTCCGCGCGGTCTCTGTGCACCAGATGTACCGCTGGATGCTGGTGCTCAGACGCCTGTTTGACGACCCGACCTGCCCCGAGCCGCGGCCCGGCCTCGACTTTGTCTCCCATGGCAACGAGGTTTGCTCTTACACTGCTGTTCAGCAGATTCATTCCCGATTTGGCTTGCCCGCTCAATGCCCGCCGACTCGAACTGGGAATTTCTTTTTTGCTTGCCTTCACCTGCTGATAGTCCCCTTGGTTTGAATTGACCCGAAGCTTGTGATTCCCTTAGTTTGAATTCAGCCGAAGCTTGTAATTCCCTTAGTTTTAATTCAGCCGAAGCTTGTAATTCCCTTAGTTTTAATTCAGCCGAAGCTTGTAATTCCCTTAGTTTTAATTCAGCCGAAGCTTGTAATTCCCTTATTTTTAATTCAGCCAAAGCTTGTAATTCCCTTAGTTTTAATTCAGCCGAAGCTTGTAATTCCCTTAGTTTTAACTCAGCCGAAGCTTGTAATTCCCTTAGTTTTAACTCAGCCGAAGCTTGTAACTCCCTTAGTTTTAACTCAGCCGAAGCTTGTAACTCCCTTAGTTTTAATTCAGCCGAAGCTTGTAATTCCCTTATTTTTAATTCAGCCAAAGCTTGTAATTCCCTTAGTTTTAATTCAGCCGAAGCTTGTAATTCCCTTAGTTTTAACTCAGCCGAAGCTTGTAATTCCCTTAGTTTTAACTCAGCCGAAGCTTGTAATTCCCTTAGTTTTAACTCAGCCGAAGCTTGTAATTCCCCAAGTTTTAAAGGTGTTAATTCACCAGAGGCTTGTAATACCCTTGATTAATTTTACTCAACTCTGGTAATTCCCTTAGTTTAAATTCAGTCTCTGGTGGCTCACTTCAATCAAACAGTTTCAGTAAATTTCTTCTTGTCCAAAGCTTCTGCTGTTCTCTCTCTGGTGCACCAGGCCGCACACTTCTGTTGCCTTTGGCTCGCTTCCAGCGGGGCTCGGCCGGAGCCTCCCTGCCTGCCAACCTGCCTCAAGTGCTGCTAGACGGGGGCGTCCTTCACGGGGGTCACCGGTGGGGGGGCATGTTTTCCCTGTCTGTCCGAAACGCCGACCCCTCGCCCCATCGTCTTAAGCGATTCGCCAACGCCCCGCTGCGCCGCCCACTTTCCAACAAAAATTTATAGTTCGCTTATTCGCGAGCCGCCGGCTTGGCTAATTAAAAAATCTGCTGTTGCGGACTGCCGGCGGAGGCGCTGCTGGCCGGCGCGGGCCGGTCGTAAACAAACACCGGCCGCTCCGCTGGTGGCGATCCGCTCTGCCGCCGTGTCCGGGTGACCCCTCGAGCGACACTTTGTTAGCGGCGGGGGGGGGGGTCCGGGGCTGCCCGGGCCCGCCGGAATTTCTGTGGCTCTTCAATGCGCCCTGCTCTCTTCTGCCTGACTCCCGGGCAGGAAGGCAGGCGATTCCTCAATAGCCTGCCTGCTGCACATATCGGGCCGGGGTCGGATTCCCATACCGGCCCTTCTTCCCGCTTTTATTCAAGTGGCTTTTCAGGTGGCTTCGCGTTGGTAGAAAGACTGACTACTCCCTGCTCGTCTCGGGACGGTTTGATCGGCACTTGGGGATTTTTTTAGATATGGCCGCTTCCTCAATGCGGGGAATTCGCCTCTCCGCCCTTCCTGAGGGATATTTTGGGAGTGGCCGCTTCCTCAATGCGGGGAATTCGCCTCTCCGCCCTTCATGAGGGATATTTTGGGAGTGGCCGCTTCCTCAATGCGGGGAATTCGCCTCTCCGCCCTTCATGAGGGATATTTTGGGAGTGGCCGCTTCCTCAATGCGGGGAATTCGCCTCTCCGCCCTTCATGAGGGATATTATCTAGCATGGGAGTGGCCGCTTCCTCAATGCGGGGAATTCGCCTCTCCGCCCTTCCTGAGGGATATTATCTAGCATGGGAGTGGCCGCTTCCTCAATTGGAAAACTCTTGTCTCCACCCTGAGGGGGATATTTTGGGAGTGGCCGCTTCTCCATTGGAATAATTCCACTGTCACCTGTTTAAACCGCAAAATGACATTTGCATCGCGAACGCCCGCGGCAGGAGTTCCAGGGCCGCTGGGACAAGTGCCACCCCAGCATGCTGGACGCCCAGCTGTCTCACGAGGCGCACAGCAGCGAGTCCCGCGGCTCCGACACTGGCCGGCCGAGTTCCCGCTATCAACCTACCGGCCAGAGCCAGCAGCCGCCAAGCTATGAGTCCATCATGACTCAGATGAAGTCCTGCCAGGTGCCCGCTGTGGTGAGTGCTCGAAAGGGCGCTGGGCTGATAATTGAATGATGAGCACTTGGGGGATGGACTGAGCACCTGAAGGGGATGAGGCTTAGTCTGAGCACCTGAAGGGGATGAGGCTTAGTCTGAGCACCTGAAGGGGATGAGGCTTAGTCTGAGCACCTGGAGGTGATGAGGCTCAGTCTGAGCACCTGGAGGTGATGAGGCTCAGTCTGAGCACCTGGAGGTGATGAGGCTCAGTCTGAGCACCTGGAGGTGATGAGGCTCAGTCTGAGCACCTGGAGGTGATGAGGCTCAGTCTGAGCACCTGGAGGTGATGAGGCTCAATCTGAGCACCTGGAGGTGATGAGGCTCTGTCTGAGCACCTGACTAATTATGCCTTGTCGCCGCCCCACCCGGCCGGCAGTTCCGCCAGCAGGATCACACGCCGCCACCCCTGCTGGCTGCCGGAGACGGCGCCTCGCAGAGCCGAAGGCGCCGCCGCCAGGAGGATGACACGTTCTTGCCGCCGCACGGGCCGCCGGTCCGCTGGCCGCTGAACCTTGGCGAGGGCGAGGAATTCGGCCTGCCTGAGCACGTGCAGCACCTGTGGGACTTCAACCTGGACCGGGCGGTGTTCGTGGACCACGCCAACAAGGCCGTGTTTTACGAGGACCCCCGCGGTGCCGACCGGGCCACCGCCAACGACCAGCTGCAGCAGCCGTGCCAGCAGCCCACCAAGTACGTCATCTACCGCGAGCCGGAGGGCCGGCAGAGCTCCACGGCCGACATTCTGCTGTCCCCGGAGAATCTCAGCGTGCTGGAGGCCGAGAAAATGGCTGAGGCCGCTCGCTCTAAGGTGAGGCTTTGGGGAGGCCTCCCACTGGTTTTCAGCCGCTACCTACCCTTTCATCCTAAGGGGGTTGTAGCCTAGTATTGTAATGCCCTTGAGAGCCAAGGCACAGTGAAGTGTAGCTCGTACCTACTAAATACTTAAGGATAAACAAAGTTGGGGCCGCTGTACACTCCTGTGTGGCTGCTCAGGGGAGTCAGCGGAATGGGCAGTAACATGACTCTTGCCGGTTGTGAAAATTGCCTCTAATAAAAAATCAGTCCTTCAGGGGACTGTTAATACCCGCCCATCGCTGCAAATAGCACTGAGGGCTCCATCTTCTCAAAGATCTGCCAGTCTTTCATAGCCTGCCTCTGCTCTTCTTTTCTCTTCGTTTTTAAGCACTTTTAGCAGAGATCCGCTGAAGAAGTCCGTTGCAGTGAGTGAGGATGATGGCGCTGCATTCACCGGCTTGCCAGATAAGCTCAGCTGCTGAGCAGCTGATAGAGGCAGAGAGAATGGGGAAATGGAGTAAGCTGAGGCTAAAATAGCCGGACAGCAGCGAATCCCAGGGATAAAAGCAGCTTAGTTAAGGGAGGGCAGCCCTGAACTCGCGCTGCCGTGGGAAAAGCGCCGGGCTGCGATGCGGGCTTCGGCGCTGCCTGCCTGCCATGCGTGAAAGAGGCCGGGGGGGCGGTCCGGGCTGGGCAGATCTGTCCGCCCCGGCTTCCCGTGCCCCCCCCCCGCTGTCTCGCCAACTGGGTCGAATCTGGGGCGACTGCTGCTCAGAGTGAGTAGGGGAGGGGAGGGGGAGGGGGCGGATACACGGGGACTGGCACAGTTGCCTGATACAGGCTCGCGCGTTCTTCATCTTGCTGCCCAAGCCGCCTCTCTCACTGCTCTGTTTTCAAGCTGTGATTCGTTGGGGAGGAAAATTTTAACTTTTTGTAAACCTGGATTTGGGTGAGCAGTGTCACTGAATTTGGGTGAGCAGTGTCACTGAATTTGGGTGAGCAGTGTCACTGAATTTGGGTGAGCAGTGTCACTGAATTTGGGTGAGCAGTGTCACTGAATTTGGGTGAGCAGTGTCACTGAATTTGGGTGAGCAGTGTCACTGAATTCAGGTGAGCAGTGTCACTGAATTGGGTGAGCAGTGTCACTGAATTCAGGTGAGCAGTGTCACTGAATTTGGGTGAGCAGTGTCACTGAATTTGGGTGAGCAGTGTCACTGAATTGGGTGAACAGTGTCACTGAATTTGGGTGAGCAGTGTCACTGAATTTGGGTGAGCAGTGTCACTGAATTTGGGTGAGCAGTGTCACTGAATTTGGGTGAGCAGTGTCACTGAATTTGGGTGAGCAGTGTCACTGAATTTGGGTGAGCAGTGTCACTGAATTTGGGTGAGCAGTGTCACTGAATTTGGGTGAGCAGTGTCACTGAATTTGGGTGAGCAGTGTCACTGAATTTGGGTGAGCAGTGTCACTGAATTTGGGTGAGCAGTGTCACTGAATTTGGGTGAGCAGTGTCACTGAATTTGGGTGAGCAGTGTCACTGAATTTGGGTGAGCAGTGTCACTGAATTTGGGTGAGCAGTGTTACTGAATTTGGGTGAGCAGTGTCACTGAATTTGGGTGAGCAGTGTCACTGAATTTGGGTGAGCAGTGTCACTGAATTTGGGTGAGCAGTGTCACTGAATTTGGGTGAGCAGTGTCACTGAATTTGGGTGAGCAGTGTCACTGAATTAGGGTGAGCAGTGCGCTGAATTTAGGTGAGCAGTGTCACTGAATTTAGGTGAGCAGTGTTACTGAATTTGGGTGAGCAGTGTCACTGAATTTGGGTGAGCAGTGTCACTGAATTTGGGTGAGCAGTGTCACTGAATTTGGGTGAGCAGTGTCACTGAATTTGGGTGAGCAGTGTCACTGAATTTGGGTGAGCAGTGTCACTGAATTAGGGTGAGCAGTGCGCTGAATTTAGGTGAGCAGTGTCGTGAATTTGGGTGATTGTTGAGGGGTTTTTTGTACTTTTGAAATCGGAGATTTTTTGCTGGCGCATCTCAATTCATGATGAAGCTGAACTCCGGGAATCTGCGATGCAGAGAGAGCAGAGGCTGATGCATTCATGGGAAAAGAGCAGGGGAATTTTTTTAAAGTATCCCATTTTAGACAGAAGCTCTTCTCGATGAAGCTTTGAATGTGATGGGGAGTCTGGGCCTTAGTTGTAGCGGCGCAGTGAGAGCCCAGCCTCGTTAACAAACAATGCCTCCCCGGTTGGAAGCGAGCCAAAAAAGTCAGCGAAATTCCGCGACTGCGGTCTGCCAGCCTGGCTTGGTCGGTGGCTATTTTTAGCAGCATTGTGCGGCCGCGCCTGCAGCCCTGCGTTCGCCTGCACTTTTGGACCGGGGCAGGGCTGGGGATCAGACCACTGCCAGGCTGCGCTGTCCCTAATCCGCTTCCTGGATTGCGCCAGGGGGAGAAGGCATAATCAGAGCAGTTTACCTGGGACATTAGCGGGATAAGACGGCTTAACTGGGAATTTTATTTTATTAATTCCCATGGGAACCTCTTGAGCTCTGGCACTTCAAGTTGCTTCATTTCCTGTGTCGGTTTTTCCCACCGTTGACCTCAGCTCACCTCTGTCCGCTCCTCTGCGCGGCCGCATGTCCGATCTCTCTGTTTTACTCGTATCTCCTGTCCCAACCAAAGACCGTAGCTGAGACCGACCAAAAGACGGCTGTGTCCGACCAAAAGAACACTTAGCTGTCCGACCAAAACACCACTCAGCTGTGTCCGACCGAAAGACAGCCACTTAGCTGTGTCCGACCAAAAGACCACCTAGCTGTGTCCGGCCAAAGACCACCTAGCTGTGTCCGACCAAAAGACCACCTAGCTGTGTCCGGCCAAAGACCACCTAGCTGTGTCCGACCAAAAGACCACCACCTAGCTGTGTCCGGCCAAAAGACCACCTAGCTGTGTCTGGCCAAAAGACCACCTAGCTGTGTCTGGCCAAAAGACCACCTAGCTGTGTCCGACCAAAAGACCACTTAGCTGTCCGACCAAAAGACTGCCACCTAGCTGTGTCCGACCGAAAGACCGCCACCTAGCTGTGTGAGACCAACAGTGGGAAAAGCTTTGAAAGCATCGCCACATACGAGTATTAAATCGATCATTTCCCCCTTTTTCAGCCCCAGCTCATTGTGATCTCATCGTGCGGCCTGAACGGAGTCGACGGGCTGAAGGGCGAAGACGGTCGGGACGGCCACCCGGGCGAGGAGGGTATGCCGGCCTGCATCGGTGAGCTGCGTGGGCGTCCCACGTTGCACTTTTTAGCATTGCCTGTGTCCGCTTCAGAATCAATTTGTTTTTTGATGGCGAGACAGTCTATTGTTAAAAATAATGCTTTTAGAGACGCGGAGGCTGGAACAATCTCAGACTAATCTGCTTCTGCTGGCCCTCGCGCTGGGACTAATTGCCTTTTTTCATTTTCGAGACAGATAAGCTCGCCGCTGAGTGTAGCCGAATGGCGCTGTAGATTAATATTGGGGTTTGGAATCGGTTGGGAAGTGCGGGGCCAGGTGGGGATCACCGGGGGGGGGAGTTAGGAGAGTTCGTAGAACCGCAGCAGCTCAGCCTGATGGACTCTCAGAGGTCTCGAGCAGGCTGGGGGGGCGCCTGAATAAAAATAATATACTTCTGCCACTCTGGGAGGCCCCGCTGCTCCGCTTCCCATGGGAATTGCGCCAGAGGAAGGAAGGGCCGAGAGAGGCAGGCAGCGGCCGGGAGGCCACTTGGCCCGGGCGTTTAACCGGCCCCGGTTCTCGGCGGCCTCGCCCTCCCCCACCCCCTGCTCCCGCCGGCCGGCTACTTTGTACTTTTGCAGAGAGAGGGGGGCAGTTTCGAGTCTTTTGCTGCCTCCCCCCAGTGTTTCTCTCTGCGCTGCTCACCCCGCGGCCATTGATTGTGCGAAACACTGGAAGGGAGGGCTTCATCTCCCAGCTTCCCTGGCATTGCTCACATTGGATTATCAGCACTGAGCACAAATTTGCCACCGCATCCCCACCAGCTCACGCCTTCCGCCCGCCACTCAGCCCAACTGCCCGGGCCGCATCTGGCCCAGCCCCAGACTCCACCGCAGAGCTTCATCCTTCATCTATATCCCCGCAATGCTGCCCAGCTAAAATAGGCAGGCAGGAGAGGGAGAGAGAGAGAGAGAGAGAGAGAGAGAGAGAGAGAGAGAGAGAGAGAGAGAGAGAGAGAGAGAGAGAGAGAGAGAGAGAGAGAAATGAATCCGCTGCCCTCTGATTTGCCCCATGAATCCCCAAAACTGGCCCATGAGGCCAATTTGCGGCTGTGCAGCCCTGCTGGCCGTGTTTGGCTCAGGCCGCCAAAATCTCCTCCGGTGCCTTTGTTGTTGCCGCGCCCGCTTATTTAATCTCGCGCGCGTGGGTGGCTTCTGAGCAGCGCTCAAAATGCCATTGTGCGCGCCGGGAATGAAGCCGTTTCTCTTCTCTACTACACAATCTTTAATAAGCCCTTCTCAAGTTAAGCAGGCCGGGCTCTCATTTACACTTCATCCTAGCTCGCATCCCGCGCATTCAAACTGCTCAAAGTGAGATGCGAGGGGTTTAATCTGCTTTCCTAGAAGCCAAGTTCAGAATGCTACCGTAGAAGTATCGAGAATCTGGTCTGGGAGAATTCCAGCAGCCTTATTTACCCTCGTATTCCCCCCTGCCTTCATCCCCCATCTGTTCTCTCAGAATCCCGGAACCCGAGTTTACCCAAGGCAATTCCTGGAATATTTGGCGAATATTGCTGTGCTGTTAAATAATTCAAAAATTTGGTCGGCAGCTGCTCCTGCAATGTGAGCTGCCTGCTGTGCACGCGGGTCAGTAGACTGGAATCCCGGATGCTCGGAGGCTGCTACCCCATGCCAGTTGGAGTTCCAAGTGGCTGATGGAGCATTTTGGAGCATTCAGGCCCGCTGTCTCATTCCACTCATCCAAACTCTGCAGCCGGTGGTCGCGGCGAAGACGGCGGTCGCGGCGGCGACGGTGGCCGCGGCCTGAACGGCGAGGACGGCGAGGCGGGCGAGGACGGGCACTCCTTCCACCTGCTGCTGTCGGGCAACCCCGCCTCGCTTCGCGTGTCCGGCGGCGGTCTGGAGGAGGACTGCGTGGACATGGGCCGCGACGCCATCATCTTCGCCGACTTGCACGGCGGCCGCGGCGGCCGGGGCGGTGCCGGCGGTTGCGGCGGCCACGGTGGACGAGGCGGCGGCGGCGGACCCGGCGGCCGAGGCGAGGAGAGCCGCTCCGGCGAGGGCGGCCGCGGCGGAGACGGCGGCTGCGGCGGCAACGGCGGAACGGTGAGTGAAGATGCTGGACCGCTTTGCCGGGAAGAAGATGCAGAGGAGTTAAATGAGGAGGAAAGCAAGCAAGCACTGGAAGGTACCCAAGTAGGGGGTCATTGCACTGAGCGAGACACTCAATTTTAGCCGAAGAACGAAGCCAGAAGTGGCGTCACTGGCAGCAGAGTGCGGGCGTGCGGGCCTGATCAGGCCGGCATTCCCAGCAGCAGGGGAGCTGTCAGCGGCCTGCCAAATGCCCCTGCCGACTGTTTGCTTTATTATTCGTGAACTGCGTGGCTGCATGATGCGGCAGCTGAGTCACTCCCGCTCTGCCACCCACTCCGCGGCCACCCGACCCGATGACGGACGACTTTCCGAGTCAAGCAGAGAGATTACTGTTTGCATTGAATTAGCCCGCCAGCCGGGAGTTACGGCGCGGCCCGACCCTTTGATGGCCGGCAGTCATGTGTTGCCTGTTTGATAGCAAATTGAGCGGCAGTTCAGCGACTTCCTTTCCAATTGACACATCTGCTTGCCACATTACTTACAGCAGCAGATTTGCCTACAATGCTTACTTGGCTACTTGTGAGTAGTCTGCTTTAGGCATGCTGTACTAAAATTACTTCAATCGAAATAAATTTGAAGCCTGCTCAGCATCGTCTCCTGGCTTGATGCCAGTTTCGCCGCCACGGTGGCTGGCGCACGTTGCATTGAAGTTCAGCTCTGCTAGGGCCTCCCATGAGTAGGTGCACGAGCTTCAATTCTGTCACTACAAGGGGAACTGGTTGGCTTTTTTCATATCGCCCCCCTCCCTCCAACTTCTGCTGCGAAAATCTTCCGTGTCAAGTTATGCAGCAGCACAGCTGGGATGCGGATAAGGAGAGGCCAGTTGTCAGGCGTCTTCTGGCTGCGATGCCCACCACTGACGGCCCATGCAGCGGGCGAGAAACCCGAACCCTGTGCCTCAGTTATCCCCCCCCTCCAGGCAGCATCGGCTTGCGGGTCTTGGGTTAAGCTTAAGCGATAGCAACTTCTCCCAGCCCCTGCCTGTGCAGTGCAAGCCGCTCCCCCCGCATATCCCGCCCGTGTTTTCGCCATTGCCCCCCCCACCGGCACTCGAGCCCACCGTCGAACCCTATACTGCGCGCTGCCCCGGGACGGTGCGCGCTTCAAGCTTTTACGAGCTAAAATGGAATGCCTCCTCCCTGCGCCCTGCGCCTGTCTCTCCCCCGCTCCCTCCTTCCTCCCCTCCCCCCGGACTGTCGCTCGATATTGCAGCTTCGAAGTTCCAGTCTTGGCGTTCGCCAGCGCACGGAGGCCTGCAGAGGGTGCCGCATTCGCTCTCCAGCCCGGGCCTCTCGTCGTCTCGGTTATTGGCGCGCTGGAGGGCGGGGGGGTCGTGCACTCCGCCAGCCAACCCCCCCTCTCTTCAGCGTCTCTCCGACGCTGGCGGCCATTTATTTGCGGGGGCAGTTCAGGCCGGCCCCGCGCCAAGCTTGCCCAGCCTCGCTCTGTGTCTGCCCTGCTCGGCGCGGAGGGCTCGCAGGTAAAAAAAACCGTTAGGGAATAAACAATGACTACTAAGCTGCAGCACCACCTGGTGCATCCGCATCACCAGCACGACAAGACGGACAGCAACATCGCTTCATTCGGCGGCACCGTCACCACCACGTTGTCGGCGGCCGAGGGCTCCGGCCTGCGCTCAGTGGAGAAGAACGCCGTGCTGACGGAGCAGCTGGGCGGCAACCAGCAGCACCTGCTGCTGCACAGCGTCGGCTCCGACGCCGCCTCCGGCACCAGCACCGGCGGCACCGGCGACTCCGGCAGCGTCGACGATGATGCTCTGTCAGCCGCGTCCGGCGTCAGCAGCGGCGTCTCCACCGACTCGGCCGAGATGCTCGAGCGGCGTCTTCTGCTTCAACGGCAGCAGCTTCTTCTTCAGCAGCAGCAGCAACTGCAGCAGCAGCTTCAGCAGCAGCATCAGCACCAGCAGCAGAGTGAGCGGTTCGCCAGCCTGCTGACTGTGGAGCGAGGCCCGGCTACCTGGACCAGTCATGCCCAGGTAACATTCAGGTACCGCAGCGACCGACTGTACTACCTGGACAGCGCCAGCCGCCTGCACGGCCCCATGGACCAGCGGGAGCAGTGCCAGGTGGCCTCCGTGCGCCGATACGTCAGCCGGAGCAGCAGCAGCCAGCCGCCTGTGGCCACCCGCAGCCACCACCGCACGATGCACACTGTACAGACGGCAGCTGCCGGCCCGCCCGCCTCCGGCGCCGCGGCAGCCACTTCAAGCGGCTTCGTCAGCAGCGCCACTGGCGGCCTCGACGATGGCATTCTGCTGCTGGAGCGGCGGCTTACCTCCCAGAGCCAGCACCAGCACCAGCACCATCAGCTGCCATACTCCCGGGTGCAGGTCAACCGCTACGACGACTGGAACTCCGGCCCGGCACCGATGCCCCGGTCGTACAGCCAGCAGCTGGACTACGGCGCCGGCTTCCGGCGTCAGCGTAGCCACCGCGACCAGCCGGTGCACCAGCAGCACCACTCCTACCACCGCCAGCACCAGCAGTTCCGAGGCCGCCAGCACAGCAACCCCGGGTTCGACGCCCGCCTGGAGCACCTCGAGCGGTCGCTTAACGACGCCATGGAGTCGATCCGGCGCCAGACTTCAGTTCAGCAGCAGCAGCAGACGCGCCAGTCGCATCACCACCAGCACCATCAGCACCACGGCGGCCGGCCGCAGAATCAGCAGCACCTGTACATCGCCAGCGAGCACCAGGACTCGGCAGAGCTGAACCGTCGCTTCAGCTCCGAGCCGCCGTTCGAGTTCCGCTACAGCCAGCGCACCATGACGCACGAGCCGCCGCAGGTGACGGAAGAGGTCGAGACCACCACGCTGCAGCCGATTGGCCGTGGCATCCACGACCTCGGAAGCGGCAGCAGGGTGATCGCCACTCAGGTGCAGCAGCAGCAGCAGCAGTACAGCCTCACCGAGCAGCGAGGGACGGTCGGCCGTGTCAGCCGGCTGGCGGTGCGGCCGCCCGAGGCCGGCGCTCGCAGCCTCAGCGCCAACCGGAACGCCACGCTGCGGGCCTCCACGCCCGTGTCGCCGAAGCCGCTGACTGTCGGCGGCAGTGGCGGCGGCGGAGGTGGCGGCTTCTCCCGCGGGCGCCATCTGTCGGCCAACACCCAGCAGCAGCGGGAGTTCACGCAGGTCTACTGACCTGGCCTGACCTTCGGACCTGACCCGGCTCGACCTGACCTGACCTGGACCATCCTGACCCGACCTCGCTGAACTACCTGACTCCAGTGCTGCTATGATCAGTCTATTATGAGCGCTTGCAGTCAAAGCTCTCACTGGCCCGCTACTAAGAGCAGGGAGAGCAAAGCCGACCAGCTCCTGTCTGCGCCTGTTGGCGATCTGAATGCCCAGCCCAGTACAATAATAAACCAAGGATGGCGGCAGACCTGGCATATTTATACCCAACAGTTTACAGCCTGCGCTTCACTCTATTATATTATTATTACTAATCACTTACTAATAAACCCATATATGCAATATTGACAGCGGCTTTGCTATCGCGTGGCGCTGGTGTTTATTTTTCTCACGGCGAAATAATTGTGCGCTAATTAGCTAATTAATAATTAATTGAAACCGCCCTCTTTCTCTGACGCTCCTGCGCTGCTTTACACAATGTACTTTTTTCTAGCAAATAGACTTTGATATCTGCTAATCTCCCAAGCTGGCTTCTTGTGTCGCTTTGCCGGCTTTGTCAGACATCAGAATTCGAGCCCGGGACCACCGCTATCGACCGTTTCTCTTCTGTTTAGTGACTATATTAACTATAATGTATGCTTGTGCTTTGGCTGCCACCTGCGCTAGTCAGTTAAAGTTCGTTGACTTTCTTTCTGAGTATGTCTGGGTGTGCGAAAAATAAACGAATAAAAATTGAACGAGTTGAGCACTTTTTGAGCATCCTGCTGTGTATTTTTTATCAATTCTTTCGTTTTCCAGCACTTGCGAGCGAGGCGCAAATTCAGCTGTGCTCCAACTTTAACTTCAGTTTTGTGTGGCGGCTTCATTCTTGAGACACCAGTTCCACATCGAGTATGTGGAACTTCATTCTTGAGACACTTGTAGGCATCGAGCATGTGGAGCTTCATTCTTGAGACACCTGTAGGCATCGAGCATGTGGAACTTCATTCTTGAGACACCTGTAGGCATCGAGCGTGTGGAGCTTCATTCTGGAGACACCTGTTGGCATCGAGTATGTGGAACTTCATTCTTGAGACACCTGTAGGCATCGAGTATGTGGAACTTCATTCTTGAGACACCTGTAGGCATCGAGTATGTGGTGCTTCATTCATTCTTGAGACACCTGTAGGCATCGAGTATGTGGAGCTTCATTCTTGAGACACCTGTAGGCATCGAGTATGTGGAGCTTCATTCATTCTTGAGACACCTGTAGGCATCGAGTATGTGGAACTTCATTCTTGAGACAACTGTAGGCATCGAGTATGTGGAGCTTCATTCATTCTTGAGACACCTGTAGGCATCGAGTATGTGGAGCTTCATTCTTGAGACACCTGTAGGCATCGAGTATGTGGAGCTTCATTCATTCTTGAGACACCTGTGGTGTTCGTTTGGCCAAGCAATCTAAAGTTTCTCTTGGCGGTAGCGTGTATTATAAAGAATAGAATACTCTATGGTACAAGCATAGATAAATGAAATGAACAATCAGTCTGGGGATACCACATCCCTCCACCTTTAGTAAAATCAGTTCATTGTAGGGAAACGAACTGGCCTCCTCAGTACAGTCTGTGGTCGGAGTCCACTTCTGCGCATTGTTCTTGGATCACACTGTGGTATTTCGGATGCGTCCCTCTTTTCTCGCTGACTGTCGCTCATTCCTCCTCCACCAGAAAACGTTACCAGAGCCTCGTCAGATTCTGAGTCTGGGAATATCTTTCTGGCCTTATTAACGTGGCGCTTCTTGATTGTGCCACTTTTGTTCTCCAGGATCAACAGTCCTCCGACTCGCTTCCTTACGTAGTATTGCTCTGTACCAAAAAAACTATCGTACTTGTTCCTTGCTTCCCTTTCAATCACTACTGTGTCACCTGTTTTGATGTCGCAGTCACGAGCGTTCCGATTAGCGTAGTTGGACATTTTTCTTTTGTAGTCGGCGTCTTTATCTTTCTGCTTAATCAAAGGATCTATTGTCTCGTCGTTCATTTGAGGAAGTTTTGTCCGCGCGCTCCACCGAAAGAAAAGGTTTGCTGGCGCTACGCCTGTTGCTCTCATCGGTGTTGTTCTATAGGCGTGCAAAAAGATTTGCAATTCCTCTTCAAAACTTGATCCATTCAAAATTCTGGATCTTCTGATGACTTTGTTCAATGTTTCATTGAATCTTTCCACCTCCCCATTTGCTGCTGGGTGACGCGGAATTATCCGAGAGTGAATGACGCCTTGACTGTTAAGGTATTCGTCAACGACTTTCGAACAGAAATTTGTTCCGTTGTCTGAGACGAGTTCTTTCATTGGTCCAAATAGTGAAATCACTTTCTTTAGAATTCGCACTACGTCGCTCGCTTCTGTGCGCTTCATGATGAACACTAGAGGAAATCTCGAGTGGTAGTCGATGAAAACTAACAGGTTGCTACCATTCGGAAGTGGTCCTTTGAAGTCCATTGCCACTTTGTCCCACGGCTTATCCGGAATTTCCGTTGGCACAATTGGGATCCGACTTCCTTTTTTCGTTGTGTGGATGCACACATTGCATTTCTTGCAAAAGATCTCCACGTCTTTGCTTATACCAGGCCAAAATACGGTACTTCGCAGTCGTTCTTTGGCTTTGGAAATGCGTTGATGTCCTTCATGGGCAATTAACAGAGCTTTTTGTCGCATACTCTTCGGCAAGACAATGCGGTCTTCGTACAGGAGAATTCCATTCTGCTCCGATAGTTTATTTCTTTCTGCAAATAGTTTGTTGTGCTTTTTCCATGTTTCTCCTGATACTATTGATTCCAGTGCCTCGACAATTTCATCATCAATCGCAGAATCTTTTCGGATCTGCTCTAAGCTCAGAGCTGTGCTTACTGCGTTTTCAAGTTTGCTGTTAATGAATGCAATGTCGCGTCGATTGCAGAGTGTGTCGTTTGGTGTTTTCACCGGTTGTCTCGACAAAATATCTGCCTCGTTGGTGTCGCCTGGTTCATATTTTATCTTAAAGTTGAATGGCTGCAATCTCATTGCCCAACGCTCAATTCTTGGTGGTGGTTTTGAGTTCGATGCAAAACATCCGAGTAGAGGTTTATGATCCGTTATCACCGTAAATTCGGCTGCTCCTTTGAGAAAGTGAGAAAATTTCTCGCATCCCCATTTAATTGCCAATGCTTCTCGCTCGATTTGACTGTATCGAGTCTCCACGTCTGTGAGAGTTATACTGGCATAGCAAACTGGCTGTAGATTTCCATCTTTCTGCCGCTGAACCAAGATCGCACCAAGACCGACAGGACTAGCGTCTACTCGCAGCTGAGTTTCTCGCCCTGTTCCAAAGTACGCGAGCGTTTCCGTTGAGCTGATCGCTGCTTTGATGCTGTTGAAAGAATTTTCTTGTTCTGGACCCCATTCCCAGGTTTTTCCTTTCTTTGTGAGGTCATTCAGAGGCTTCGACAAGGTTGCTAGGTTTGGTACGAATCGAGCAACAAATTGTGCTAGACCAAGAAACGATTTAACTTCACTTGGATTGCACGGTGGTTTGAACATTTGAATAGCTTCCGTTTTCTTCTCGTGGATGGTTATTCCCTTCTCGGTTAGAATAAATCCCATAAAAGTAGCTTTACTCATTCCAAATTTGCATTTTTCCTTTCCAACGGTCATGCCGTTCTCCACGAGCCTTGCTAAGACCTGCTTTAGCCTGTTGTTGTGTTCCTTGACGTCCTTTCCATACACAATTATATCATCCTGAATATTTAGCAGTCCTTGTAAACCAGCCAAAACTTTTGTCATGTAGGCTTGAAGATAGAATGACGAGTTGACCCAACCCATCGGCAATCGTTTGTACCTGTACAGCGGTTGTCCAGGGATTCCTGTTGAGAACGTTGTCAGATGTCTAGATTCACTGTCCAGTTCAATTTGATGGAACATTTTCTTGCCATCAATGTAGCTGAAGCAGCTTGCTTCTCCCATATTGGTGAGCTGATCATCCAGAGATGGGATAGGAAATTGTAGCTTTTCCGTTGCCTCATTTAAGTTTCGTAAGTCAACGGTCAGTCGTACCTTACCAGTCTTTCCTTTTGGGACGACAACTAGCCGCGAAAGCCATGCACTGGGACCATCAACTTTCTCTATGATTCCTGAGTTTTCCTGCTCTTCCAGTTCTTGTAGGAGTGCTTCTCTGAGATGGGCAGCTACTCTTGTTATCGATTGTGATATCGGCGTGCTTCCTTCCTTCAGAGCAATGGTCACTGCTGGCTGCGTGGTCAATCTACCAACTCCCTGAAATACCTCCTGATGATCTTTCAGAATTCGTTCGATTTCTTCGTTTTTCTTCTCAATCTGATTGATCGTTATCTGCAGCAAATTCAAATCGATGCTGTCTTGACATCCGAGTATTGTCTCAGCGTTGATACCGCACGTCACGATAAATTTGATTCGCTTCACTGAGTCTCCAGCCATCACAACCAGTGTTGTTGTTCCCAAGACTTCCAGCGCCTTTTTCGACATATAGGCATATAGTCTTGGCTTTTCTGATCTGTTTAGGACGGTATCCTTTGACTTCACTGACTCCCACGATTTCATACTTATCAAACTTGCTGAAGATCCGGAGTCAATGAGCACTGTACTCTCAATACCATTGATCTCCACTTTGGCTCGTGCGCCTGCTGATTATTTCGATTCAGTCATAGCGACAGTGTTGATTTCTTCGCCATTCGATTCGTCGTTGCCATTTTGCTCTTCCGGTTGCTCAGATATCTGAATATTTCTGGTTTTTATTCTGCTCCCTGTCTTTAGACATAGTCTACATGCTTGCTTGATGTGCCCTTTCTTATGGCAAAATTTGCATTCCATGTTACGAGCGAAGCAATCCCAGGGACGGTGACCTGTTCTGTTGCATCTGTAGCAGACTCGATCGCACTTGTTGGTGTTTGGAGTTGATGTCCGCTTGTCAGTCTGTTTGAACTGTAGCTTGTTAGTTGGTCTGTTGTCGATTTTGCTGACTGTGTTGCGCGCCTCATTGGTTGGTTTTTCAATGTCTTTAGCCTGCGTTTTTGTTGCTTCGAAATTCTTGCTGATTTCTACTGCCTTCTTTAAGGTGAGGTCAGAGCCTTCCTTTAGCAGCAGAGTCCTTAGCGGCTTTGATGTGCTCTTTAGGACTATCAGATCGCGTAGCAGGCGATCCTCGAAGCTAAGCTTCACTGTACTCTCATTTCCTCCAGGCTTGTACTCGACGTGCAAGTTGCAGTACTTTGCTGCACTTTTTAGACGACTGTAGAAGGAATCAAACGTTTCTCCCTCTATCTGGCTAACTGACAGCAGCTTGTAAGTCTCATGGACGCTATTGGTTGCACCTTGGAATAGAGAGCTGAGCGCTTCCTTCGTTGCTTCGTAGCCTTGTTCATAGCTTACGGTTTGCAACAGCTTTCGGATTTTCGGCCCTGCTAGAAGCAAGAATGTAGCTTGCTTCTTTTCGTCGGCTATTCCTTGCACTTCCATGAACAGCTCGACTTCCTGCACATACTCGTTCCACTTATCTGCATTGTTGAGCGGATCTTCGTCTGGATCGAAATGCCCAATGCTGTAGAACTGTGCTGAGGCCATCCTGCGAGGTATTTTCTTAATAGTACATCCGTAGCTTTTCTCTTTTCACCGCTGCCACCAATGTGGTGTTCGTGTGGCCAAGCAATCTAAAGTTTCTCTTGGCGGTAGCGTGTATTATAAAGAATAGAATACTCTATGGTACAAGCATAGATAAATGAAATGAACAATCAGTCTGGGGATACCACAACACCTGTAAGCATCGAGCATGTGGAGCTTCATTCATTCTTGAGACACCTGTAAGCATCGAGCATGTGGAGCTTCATTCATTCTTGAGACACCTGTAAGCATCGAGCATGTGGAGCTTCATTCATTCTTGAGACACCTGTAAGCATCGAGCATGTGGAGCTTCATTTATTCTTGAGACACCTGTAAGCATCGAGCATGTGGAGCTTCATTTATTCTTGAGACACCTGTAAGCATCGAGCATGTGGAGCTTCATTTATTCTTGAGACACCTGTAGGCATCGAGTATGTGGAGCTTCATTTATTCTTGAGACACCTGTAAGCATCGAGCATGTGGAGCTTCATTTATTCTTGAGACACCTGTAAGCATCGAGCATGTGGAGCTTCATTCTGTAGACACCTGTAGGCCCGCAGCCCTCCTGCAGTGATCGTTTAATTATTTGTTGCAAAGGCACCTGCAGCCTCTTCCATGCATCCAGTTAAATAAAATAAGATCTCTGTAAACCAATTATGAGCCCTGGCCCAAAGAGCTTTCAACAGAATTCAAGAAAAACATATTTAATTTTAATGCCGAACTTTTAATGCCGATTTTGGGGTGTCAGTTGATATCGTAAATTTGAGTGCCGCTGGAGTCGCATCGAATCCTTTTTTATTGATTACAGGGCGGCAACGGCGGCTGCGGCGGCCGTGGTGGCAACGGCGGCAACGGCGGCCGCCTGCTGATCACCGCCGACAATCCCTGCCTGCTCATGCTGGTCGAGGCCGACCTGCGCGGCGGTGACTCCGGCAGCGGTGGCGACCTCGGCCCGCCCGGCTCAGGCGGCGCCGCTGGCGTCGGCGGCCGGCCCGGCTTCGGCGGCGGAGGCGGCGGTGGCGGCGTGCCGGGCCTGGGCGGAGTTGGCCGGACCGACTCGGACGCGAACTTGGCGGGCGGCGGCCGCCTGCGGCACGGCTGTCCCGGCTCTGCCGGGGTGCGCGGCCAGCAGGGCAAGGCGGGCGTGACTGGACTGGCGGGGCCGGGCGGGCAGCCGGGCAAGCCGGGCTACGTTATCTGGTCCGTGATCGACCCGTCCACAGGCGAGGTCACCTGCCGCACCCAGCGTCGTTACGACGTTGTTGTTGAGCAGTACGAAGTGGCCTCGCTGTCGCAGGACCCGGAGTTCTTCTTCCCCAGCGCCCAGGTGGTGGTCACCAACGTCCGCCTGCGCAACCGCGGCGGCATGGCGCTGCCCTGCGGCGCCGTTCTAAGCTTCGCCTCCACCGACAGCCTGGCGATGCGCAAGTCGGAGACCTTCACCTTGCCGAAGGTGAGCGGCTGACCTCGGCTCGTGTACTTGTAGGAGGGTAGGAGGGTTCTGTAAGTATCCGGCGCTGAGGCAATTTGCCCATTCCGCTGGCTCCTGCAGAATACTGTACGCATGAACACTCTGCGGCTGGGCATCAAAATTAGCTCTGCTCTGCCCCCCCCCCAGTTAATTGCCCTGGCATTTTAATCTTCTGAATGATTTTTCCTGTCTAATTATCTATGAAATTACCTGGGCATGCTCTCTCACCGGCTGGCCTGTCTCTCTGCGCAGATGCAGTTTCGGTACCCTCGCTGATTGGCAGCAGCCCCCGGCTTGTGCTTTCCCAGTACGCAGTTGTCGCTTGGCCTGCGGGTTGCAGTCTGGCCGTCTTGCAGCTCTGTTTGGTGGGTCTTCGGTCCTCCTGTGTGCCACAGAGCTTCTGCGCCTGTTTTGGATCAGGCAGTGGGGTGGCGCTTGTTGCTGCTGCACTCTAATGGTGCAGGTCGGGGCCGCGGCTGCAATTAATGAATTCGCTTCTAAATAACCCTCAACTTATCATAGATGTCTTTTTATCCAGGAGCCTCTAGAGCTCATGACTTCATTCAATATTCATCACTGGGCTCTGATCACAGCATTCTGTGCCAGTCTGTCCTGACCCTAGTATTCTGACACACCCAGCCTGGCCTGACCTAAACTTTCAGTCACCCAGCCTGGCCTGACCTAAACCTTCTGACACCCAGCCTGGCCTGACCTAAACCTTCTGACACCCAGCCTGGCCTGACCTAAACCTTCTGACACCCAGCCTGGCCTGACCTAAACCTACTGACACCCAGCCTGGCCTGACCTAAGTCGTCCATCTAAGGTACTTTCAAAAGCCGCAGCCCATCCCTCTGTCGCACCCGCAGCTGGAGCCGAACGAGCAGTACACAGTGACTGCCCTGTTCCACGGCCGCCTGTCTGACGTGCCAACTCCGAACGAGCCGGTGCGCTACGAGGGCGAAGCGGAAATCCGGCCGACAGTCAGCCTGGTTGGCAGGCAGTTCACCGGGGTGAGTGGCCAGGCCGACTGCTTCCATACATTCCCTACACCTCTCCCCTGCATTCCCTACACCTCTCCCTGCATTCCCTACACCTCTCCCCTGCATTCCCTACACCTCTCCCTGCATTCCCTACACCTCTCCCTGCATTCCCTACACCTCTCCCTGCATTCCCTATACCTCTCCCCTGCATTCCCTTCATATCTCCCTGCATTCCCTACACCTCTCCCTGCATTCCCTACACCTCTCCCCTGCATTCCCTACACCTCTCCCCTGCATTCCCTACACCTCTCCCCTGCATTCCCTACACCTCTCCCCTGCATTCCCTACACCTCTCCCCTGCATTCCCTACACCTCTCCCCTGCATTCCCTACACCTCTCCCCTGCATTCCCTACACCTCTTCCCTGCATTCCCTACACCTCTCCCCTGCATTCCCTACACCTCTCCCCTGCATTCCCTACACCTCTCCCCTGCATTCCCTACACCTCTCCCCTGCATTCCCTACACCTCTCCCCTGCATTCCCTACACCTCTTCCCTGCATTCCCTACACCTCTCCCCTGCATTCCCTTCATCTCTCCCTGCATTCCCTACACCTCTCCCCTGCATTCCCTACACCTCTTCCCTGCATTCCCTACACCTCTCCCCTGCATTCCCTACACCTCTCCCCTGCATTCCCTACACTTCTCCCCTGCATTCCCTACACCTCTCCCCTGCATTCCCTACACCTCTCCCCTGCATTCCCTACACCTCTCCCCTGCATTCCCTACACCTCTTCCCTGCATTCCCTACACCTCTCCCCTGCATTCCCTACACCTCTCCCCTGCATTCCCTTCATCTCTCCCCTGCATTCCCTTCATCTCTCCCTGCATTCCCTACACCTCTCCCCTGCATTCCCTACACCTCTCCCCTGCATTCCCTACACCTCTCCCCTGCATTCCCTACACCTCTCCCCTGCATTCCCTACACCTCTCCTGCCCTTTTCCTTTTCCTTTTCCTTTCTCCTTTCAAAAGGAAATCCTTTTCCTTTCTCTAAGTGTTTCGTTGGCTCCATACTTGCTACATTTTCCCAGAATTTATTCCGCTGTTATCGTGTGTTTATGATCACCAGGGCCTCCCCAGCCTTCACAAAATCCACTTTCAGTTTTGCTTATCCGCCTCATCTCAGCTTCCCCTGTCACGCCCCCGATTGCCCCCAATGCGCACTCAGGTCGGCTGCACTCGCAAAGTTCGAATCCGGCACCCGGTGGTTCTGTCTGCCGTTAACCTGCCGCCGCAGATGGGCCGCGGCGAGCAGTACTGCGTTAATATTGAGGTGAGCTGCTGCTGCTGCTGGGTTCACTCTACTCGTGTGTGAGCTCATTCTACTCGTGTGTGAGCTCATTCTACTCGTTTGTGAGCTCATTCTACCCGTGTGTGAGCTCACTCTACCCGTGTGTGAGCTCATTCTACCCGTGTGTGAGCTCATTCTACTCGTGTGTGAGTTCATTCTACCCGTGTGTGAGCTCATTCTATCCGTGTGTGAGCTCATTCTACCCGTGTGTGAGCTCATTCTACCCGTGTGTGAGCTCATTCTACCCGTGTGTGAGCTCATTCTACCCGTGTGTGAGCTCATTCTACTCGTGTGTGAGTTCATTCTACCCGTGTGTGAGCTCATTCTATCCGTGTGTGAGCTCATTCTACCCGTGTGTGAGCTCATTCTACCCGTGTGTGAGCTCATTCTATCCATGTGTGAGCTCATTCTACCCGTGTGTGAGCTCATTCTATCCGTGTGTGAGCTCCCTATAGATGCATTGCTTTCAGTTCTTTTATTATGCTGTCATTACATTCTCATATCTAGTTTGAATTGAATCCTTTAATCGGCATCTTCTTCACCATCCCGCAACAGGTGACCAACCAGTCGGCCTTCAATTTTGTCGCACCCGGAGACGCCGTCGCGGCCACCACCACCTGCTCCTGCGAGGTCGAGCTGCGCATCCGCCTGGACCGGCGCATGCTGGTGGCAGCCGCCGAACCGACCGGCAGCGGCGGCGACCTCGGCGACCCCGGCTACGTGCTGAAGTTCCACCCAGACCTCAAGGACACCGTGTACGTTGGCATCCGCAATCTGCCGGCCAAGTCCAGTCTGGTAGTTCGCTTCCCCATGCTGCTGGAGGACAAGGCGGAGCTGTTTGATCACGTGCTGTGCCAGGTGGAGCTGTACATGGTGAGTGCGGGTTTTTTATGGGTTATGAGGATGTGGTGTCTGCACCTGTGTCTACAGGTGTTGGGATTGAGGATGTGGTGTCTGCACCTGTGTCTACAGGTGTTGGGATTGAGGATGTGGTGTCTGCACCTGTGTCTACAGGTGTTGGGATTGAGGATGTGGTGTCTGCACCTGTGTCTACAGGTGTTGGGATTGAGGATGTGTCTGCACCTGTGTCTACAGGTGTTGGGATTGAGGATGTAGTGTCTGCACCTGTGTCTACAGGTGTTGGGATTGAGGATGTGGTGTCTGCACCTGTGTCTACAGGTGTTGGGATTGAGGATGTGGTGTCTGCACCTGTGTCTACAGGTGTTGGGATTGAGGATGTGGTGTCTGCACCTGTGTCTACAGGTGTTAGGATTAACGAAATGATGTCTGCATCCCTATTACAGTTAAAGAGATCGTAAAGGAGGTTAAAAAGGTCAGAATGTCCTTCAGGTTATAAATAAATCATAATTCTGAGCATTGGATATTCCCACTCGCGTCAATTACATCCTCACAGCACGGCAAGCTAGTTGAGTACTGCTCCAACACGGTGCGCGTGGCGCCCTACTTTGTGGTCCGCGACCCGCCCGGCGACGCGCTGTTCGTCACGGGCCGCGGCACCACCCGCAGCAGCTTCCTGCAGTGGCAGTGCCTGCTGGAGACCCTCCACCTGGACGTGGACTTCTGGGACACGGAGCGCTACGAAGGCTTCAGCTTCTTCCGCGACACCGGCCTGCGTCACGAGGTGACCTGGGTTGACCGCTACGGGGACCGCCTGCTCATTGTGCCAGACTACCGGCCCGAGCTGGTCTGCGGCCTCGACCTCGCCCGCCACTTCACCCTGGCCGCCAGGCTGGGTGACTCCGCCGCGCTGCTCATCGCCGGTGACCGCGCGCCGCTCGCCCGCCTGGTGGCTTCGCTGGCCGCCGAGCCCGCCAAGCCGCGGCTGGCCTACGGCTGCTCCGGCCGGCTGCTGCATCCCCTCAGCTGCGTCGGCGCCGACCGCGAGGAGGCCGTCAGAGAGAAGCGAATCCGCCGAATCCTCCGCGACCTCAACGCCGATTCGGCCGCCTCTGCCGCCGCCACCTCCGCCGCCGCTGTCCTCTACCGCCGGCAAGACGTTGAGATTCGCCGCGTCGGCTGCTGCCGCTGGAGCTACGGCGAGGCCGAATTCCGGCGCCTCGGCCTGCCGAGGACAGCCCGCCTCGCCTTTCTGGAGTTGCCGGACGGCGAGCCGCTCGAGTGCTGCCCGGCCGCCGCCTCCGTACCGATTGCCTCGCCGTGGGCGCAGGTGAGGCCGATGGGTCGATGACTTCGAAATAGCGCTTCTATAGAATCAGGCAATTCTGAAACCCATTGGAACAATCTGTGTCCTTGAGCAGGATACTCAACTCTGCATTGCTTCAGTTCACCCAGCTGTAAAATGGGTGCCAGCATTAGCTGGGGTAATTGAGAGTGTGGTGACCTCCCAGTCCATGGACTGAACAGACTGAACAGCAATAGCTGCGGCTGAGCTGTCGGTTGCAGGTCTGGCCCGATTGGGGCAGGTGTAATCAATTATTATTATTACAAATCTAGACTTTTAAATATTGCAACCACCGATCTGTAAGACCAGACTCCTACCTGGGGAAAACTGGCTGCAGTGGACACGGACCGGCTCACGGAACGCCCTCTCCCCCCCCCCAGCTGTACCTGATCTGCCTGTCCCTGCTGCCCAGCTGCTCCCGGCGGAAGCTCTACAACCTCAAGCCGCTCAGGCCGCCTTCGACTGTTTCCGCGGCGGCAGACAACGAAGATGACGACGGCGGAGTTCTGTTTGCGCTGCCGTGGGGCGACACGCTGGAGCTGCCGCTGCTGGCCGCCATGTCGGTGCAGGCCTACCTCAGCGATGAGATCAGCGACTCCATGCGGGTTCGTCCGACTGCTGCTTTGCTGTGCCCGTGCACCTGTGCGTGTCTGCTGTGCCTGTCTGTGTGGATCCGCGTGTCTGCTGTGCCTGTTTGTGTGGATCCGTGTGTCTGCTGTGCCTGTTTGTGTGGATCTGTGTGTCTGCTGTGCCTGTCTGTGTGGATCCGTGTGTCTGCTGTGCCTGTCTGTGTGGATCCGTGTGTCTGCTGTGCCTGTCTGTGTGGATCTGTGTGTCTGCTGTGCCTGTCTGTGTGGATCCGTGTGTCTGCTGTGCCTGTCTGTGTGGATCCGTGTGTCTGCTGTGCCTGTTTGTGTGGATCCGCGTGTCTGCTGTGCCTGTTTGTGTGGATCCGTGTGTCTGCTGTGCCTGTCTGTGTGGATCCGTGTGTCTGCTGTGCCTGTCTGTGTGGATCCGTGTGTCTGCTGTGCCTGTCTGTGTGGATCCGTGTGTCTGCTGTGCCTGTTTGTGTGGATCCGTGTGTCTGCTGTGCCTGTCTGTGTGGATCCGTGTGTCTGCTGTGCCTGTTTGTGTGGATCCGTGTGTCTGCTGTGCCTGTCTGTGTGGATCCGTGTGTCTGCTGTGCCTGTCTGTGTGGATCCGTGTGTCTGCTGTGCCTGTCTGTGTGGATCCGTGTGTCTGCTGTGCCTGTTTGTGTGGATCCGTGTGTCTGCTGTGCCTGTCTGTGTGGATCCGTGTGTCTGCTGTGCCTGTCTGTGTGGATCCGTGTGTCTGCTGTGCCTGTCTGTGTGGATCCGTGTGTCTGCTGTGCCTGTTTGTGTGGATCCGTGTGTCTGCTGTGCCTGTCTGTGTGGATCCGTGTGTCTGCTGTGCCTGTCTGTGTGGATCCGTGTGTCTGCTGTGCCTGTCTGTGTGGATCCGTGTGTCTGCTGTGCCTGTTTGTGTGGATCCGTGTGTCTGCTGTGCCTGTCTGTGTGGATCCGTGTGTCTGCTGTGCCTGTCTGTGTGGATCCGTGTGTCTGCTGTGCCTGTCTGTGTGGATCCGTGTGTCTGCTGTGCCTGTTTGTGTGGATCCGTGTGTCTGCTGTGCCTGTCTGTGTGGATCCGTGTGTCTGCTGTGCCTGTCTGTGTGGATCCGTGTGTCTGCTGTGCCTGTCTGTGTGGATCTGTGTGTCTGCTGTGCCTGTTTGTGTGGATCCGTGTGTCTGCTGTGCCTGTCTGTGTGGATCCGTGTGTCTGCTGTGCCTGTTTGTGTGGATCCGTGTGTCTGCTGTGCCTGTCTGTGTGGATCCGTGTGTCTGCTGTGCCTGTCTGTGTGGATCCGTGTGTCTGCTGTGCCTGTCTGTGTGGATCTGTGTGTCTGCTGTGCCTGTTTGTGTGGATCCGTGTGTCTGCTGTGCCTGTCTGTGTGGATCTGTGTGTCTGCTGTGCCTGTCTGTGTGGATCCGTGTGTCTGCTGTGCCTGTTTGTGTGGATCCGTGTGTCTGCTGTGCCTGTCTGTGTGGATCCGTGTGTCTGCTGTGCCTGTCTGTGTGGATCTGTGTGTCTGGTGTGCGAGTGTCTGGCTAACTGTGTTTCGCACTCGTTTGTCGAGTGTGTCAGTCTCCCTGTGTCAATATTTCTTCAATCTCTTGTCCTTCCTTTTTTCTGTTGCTTATTCGCGCCCAACCAAGGTCGGGTAAAATATTCCTCTTCAAAATCTTTTTGAAATCATACAAGGTAAATATAGTTCCAAGGTGTGTACTTTTAGGCATCGAAATTCAAGTGCAAGACTCCGTCACGCCCGCTGTTCCCTTCAATCTGACGCCACCTCCCCAATTCAAAAATTTCCCGTGTTTTGCAAGCGAAAGCAAATGACATCTGCTGCAGCAGTTCGGCTGCCCCAGTCTACCCAAAGATAACTTTTAGCTGACGAGTCATTTGACAACTTGAATGCAGCTATAGTTACTCCCGCCGTTTACTCCAATAGAAATTAACTGCTACCTTTAGGAAGCGCCCTGACCTGGCTTCTGAGGGTTCATCAACTGCCCCGCCGCGCCTGTGAATCAGCGACCCGTCATTCACGCCCTGGCGGGCCCATATTTGGGATGGCCTTCCCTCTGTCTCCCTTGCTGCTGCACGCGGCGATGATGCAGCCTTATAAACACATTGATATTACTTGTAGGTGGGCTGGGTAAAGAGGGGATTCGAGGCCCAAATCATGTGGAATACTTGATAGCGGGCCAGCAGCCCCAGCAGCTCCACTGGTCCAATTTGTTACACTGGAATCGGCCGCTGCAATCTGCCCAGATTGTAATCTGGTCGGTTCGCTGCGCTTCCAGTGTCCGATAGCGCACGCGGCACGCTTGCTAAGCAGGAGGCTTTGATAGTGATAGCTGGAAATGCCACCGCCGCTGCCTCCCTTGCTGACCGGCTGCGGCCTGTGCAGTTAATGCCCGGGATTGTAATGCGTTGTCAAGAGCCTTGAAGGGGAGAGTTCGGCCGCCACCCTCCCAGATTCCCATCTCTCTGTTAGCTACAGCCGCAGCCGCAATGCCGCACCGTCCCCGCCGCCCAACCCAGGACTGCCCGAAGCTGAAGTCGCTGAGCTCCGACGTGGCGGCCAACGCTGCCAGCTACAGCCGCAGCCAGCCGGTGTCTCAGCGGGTCATTTTTTACCTGCGCGACTACCGCAGGCAGGCGATGCGCTTCGCCCCCAAACCGCTGCGGCCGGCGATCCAGCAGGCGGTGGCCGAGGCGCTGCTGGCCATGAAGAAGGAGCTGGTGAGCGCCGGACACTTGCGAAGGAGTTCTTTAACCCTTAATGAATCGCCCTCCAGGCACCCTTAATGAATCGCCCTCCAGGCACCCTTAATGAATCGCCCTCCAGGCACCCTTAATGAATCACCCTCCAGGCACCCTTAATGAATCGCCCTCCAGGCACCCTTAATGAATCGCCCTCCAGGCAACCTCAATGAATCGCCCTCCAGGCACCCTTAATGAATCGCCCTCCAGGCACCCTTAATGAATCGCCCTCCAGGCACCCTTAATGAATCGCCCTCCAGGCACCCTCAATGAATCGCCCTCCAGGCACCCTTAATGAATCGCCCTCCAGGCACCCTCAATGAATCGCCCTCCAGGCAGCCTTCATGAATCGCCCTCCAGGGACCCTTAATGAATCGCCCTCCAGGCACCCTTAATGAATCACCCTCCAGGCACCCTCAATGAATCTCCCTCCAGGCACCCTTAATGAATCGCCCTCCAGGCACCCTCAATGAATCGCCCTCCAGGCACCCTTAATGAATCGCCCTCCAGGCACCCTTAATGAATCGCCCTCCAGGCACCCTTAATGAATCGCCCTCCAGGCACCCTTAATGAATCGCCCTCCAGGCAACCTTAATGAATCGCCCTCCAGGCACCCTCAATGAATCGCCCTCCAGGCACCCTTAATGAATCGTCCTCCAGGCACCCTCAATGAATCGCCCTCCAGGCAGCCTTCATGAATCACCCTCCAGGCACCCTCAATGAATCTCCCTCCAGGCACCCTTAATGAATCGCCCTCCAGGCACCCTCAATGAATCTCCCTCCAGGCACCCTTAATGAATCGCCCTCCAGGCACCCTTAATGAATCGCCCTCCAGGCAACCTTAATGAATCGCCCTCCAGGCACCCTCAATGAATCGCCCTCCAGGCAACCTTAATGAATCGCCCTCCAGGCAGCCTTCATGAATCGCCCTCCAGGCACCCTTAATGAATCGCCCTCCAGGCACCCTTAATGAATCGCCCTCCAGGCACCCTTAATAAATCGCCCTCCAGGCAACCTTCATGAATCGCCCTCCAGGCACCCTTAACGAATCGCCCTCCAGACAGCCGTGCTCGAACCGCCTGCCCATCGCTCACCCACCCTCGTCAGGGCAGTCGCGAGTTCCGCCGCCGCAGCCGCCGCAGCCGGCAGGAGCTGGTCTCTCCGGCCGCGCTTCACTTCGCAGACTTGCTGGACTCCAGCGGCGTAGCCCGTCCAGCCCGGCCGCAGCCGGACAGCGACCTGGCCAAACTTAGCGACCTGTTGGACGAGCCGGACTACCAGCTGCTGGACCTGATGGCGCACCTGGCCAGCCAGCCCTTTTGACCTGCTGGGCAGTCAAGCCAACCTGGCAGTCTAGCAGGCTGGATAGACTAACGATCCGCTGATTTCTGAGACACCTGGTCTCTGAGACACCTGGTTTCTGAGACACCTGGTTTCTGAGACACCTGGTTTCTGAGACACCTGGTTTCTGAGACACCTGGTTTCTGAGACACCTGGTTTCTGAGACACCTGGTTTTTGAGACACCTGGTTTCTGAGACACCTGGTTTCTGAGACACCTGGTCTCTGAGACACCTGGTTTCTGAGACACCTGGTCTCTGAGACACCTGGTTTCTGAGACACCTGGTCTCTGAGATACCTGGTTTCTGAGACACTTGGTTTCTGAGACACCTGGTCTCTGAGATACCTGGTTTCTGAGACACCTGGTTTCTGAGACACCTGTATCCGCCATCAACCAGCCATTTGCTCTGCCTTCTCTGCATCCAGCCGACTTCAAGACCCATCCTCTATTGTTCAGCACTGGAACTGCTTCGCCGCCTCGCTCTCATCCATCCGCCTGTCTCAGCCTGAGATCCCATTTAATGGGCCAGAGCCGCGCACTGTTATTGAGGAGTGGGGGTCAACCGAGGACCACCACTACGGCATTTAATCACTGACTGAACTCTTTTTTGCACTTTTACAGTTTTTTTGGCGCTTGGGCGATTCGAACGCATCCGTCTGCGAGCCATGACCCCCCCCCATCTCAGAGCTGCCCTCTCCGCTTTTGCCTGTTGCTTTTGCAACTGGTCTGATGCAACTGTTTCATGCGAGCAACGGGATCTTCTGACTGCGGCTTTTACTTGCGTACCACTGGTGATGCGCCCAGCTCTTCCCCTGCTCTCCCCCTGCCCATATCCCCACTCCCCCTGCCCATCTCCCCACTCTCCCCTGAACATCTCCCCACTCTCTCCTGACCATCTCCCCACTCCCCCTGCCCATCTCCCCACTCTCCCCTGCCTATCTACCCACTCCCCCTGCCCATCTCCCCACTCTCCCCTGCCCATCTCCCCACTCTCCCCTGCCTATCTACCCACTCTCCCCTGCCTATCTACCCACTCTCCCCTGCCCATCTCCCCACTCTCCCCTGCCTATCTCCCCACTCTCCCCTGCCCATCTCCCCACTCCCCCTGCCCATCTCCCCACTCTCCCCTGCCCATCTCCCCACTCCCCCTGCCCATCTCCCCACTCTCCCCTGCCTATCTACCCACTCTCCCCTGCCTATCTACCCACTCTCCCCTGCCTATCTACCCACTCTCCCCTGCCTATCTCCCCACTCTCCCCTGAACATCTCCCCACTCTCCCCTGCCCATCTCCCCACTCTCCCCTGCCTATCTCCCCACTCTCCCCCGAACATCTCCCCACTCTCTCCTGAACATCTCCCCACTCTCCCCTGCCTATCTCCCCACTCTCCCCTGCCCATCTCCCCACTCCCCCTGCCCATCTCCCCACTCTCCCCTGCCCATCTCCCCACTCCCCCTGCCCATCTCCCCACTCTCCCCTGCCTATCTACCCACTCTCCCCTGCCCATCTCCCCACTCTCCCCTGCCTATCTCCCCACTCTCCCCTGAACATCTCCCCACTCTCCCCTGAACATCTCCCCACTCTCCCCTGCCTATCTCCCCACTCTCCCCTGCCCCCCTCTCCCCACTCTCCCCTGAACATCTCCCCACTCTCCCCTGCCTATCTCCCCACTCTCCCCTGCCCCCCTCCCCACTCTCCCCTGAACATCTCCCCACTCTCCCCTGAACATCTCCCCACTCTCCCCTGAACATCTCCCCACTCTCCCCTGAACATCTCCCCACTCTCCCCTGCCCCCCTCTCCCTGCTCTCCCTGCCCATCTCCCCACTCTCCCCTGCCCCCCTCTCCCTGCTCTCCCTGCCCTTCTCCCCACTCTCCCCTGCCCCCCTCTCCCTGCTCTCCCTGCCCATCTCCCCACTCTCCCCTGCCCCCCTCTCCCTGCTCTCCCTGCCCCAACTGCCCAGTGGCTCCAGTTTCTCTCATTCGACGGGTTGCCTGTCAGCCTGAGGCCGCTCCGCCTGCCGCTCTCCTAGTGATGCCGCCACAGCCTCCATTCTGTGTTTTCCATCGCCGCATGCCTGTTTACCGCGTTTTTCTCATTTATTAGTGTACTTTTACATGCACAGTGAAGCTCTGGTCCCAGCCTCCGCTGCCTTCCTCGCCTCATCGCCCTATCGCCAGCCCGAGATGATGCTGGAGTCTGGGCGATCTCTGCTATTGTGATGCCTTCGATATTGCTTGCAAGTATTTTATAGAGCAGCCGCTGCCCCAGCCAGCGAGCTCTGTCAGTTTTTAGAGAATCTCTAGTCGGTTCAAATATATGTTGTTATTATTACTATTTATATATTCATAACTTAGATTCTGGTTGCTAAGCGGATGTTACTGTCTGCTGCCGAATGTGCTTTGCCGGTGACGAGTCTTGCTGAAAAGGCATGGATTTACTTTAATCAGGCGCATTTGAGAACTTGCTCAACTCTTAGTCGTTCGCTCGCTGGAGATCACGGGTTCAGTTGCATCTAACTAATTATTAATTAGTGCCAACTTGATCAGCGTGCCATGTGGTGAACGCCTTACCTATAGTGGGGAGGCTCTTCACTGGCGTCACTGCCTTGCAAACTGGATTTTAATCTTTAGTTGGAATTTTTAGTATTTAGATTGTGAGATCTCAGACCGGCTGTCTCACTGTAGGATGGGATCTCAGACTGGCTTTCTCACTGTACATGTAGGATGAGATCTCAGACCGGCTGTCTCACTGTAGGGTGAGATCTCAGACCGGCTGTCTGACTGTAGGGTGAGATCTCAGACCGGCTGTCTCACTGTAGGATGAGATCTCAGACCGGCTTTCTCACTGTACATGTAGGATGAGATCTCAGGCTGGCTTTCTCACTGTACATGTAGGATGAGATCTCAGACCGGCTTTCTCACTGTACATGTAGGATGAGATCTCAGGCTGGCTTTCTCACTGTACATGTAGGATGAGATCTCAGGCTGGCTTTCTCACTGTACATGTAGGATGAGATCTCAGGCTGGCTTTCTCACTGTATATGTACGATCGAGATCTCAGACTGGCTTTCTCACTGTTGAGTGAGATCTCAAACCGGCTTTCTCACTGTAGGAAGAGCTCCAGATCAATTCTCTCGCTTCAGGATGAGATCTTAGACCATGTTCTGTTACTGTAGGATCGAGATCTCAGACTGGCTTTCTCACTGTCGAGTGAGATCTCAGACCGGCTTTCTTACTGTAGAGTGAGATCTCAGACCGGCTTTCTTACTGTAGAGTGAGATCTCAGACCAGCTTTCTCACTGTAGAGTGAGATCTCAGACCGGCTTTCTCACTGTAGAGTGAGATCTCAAACCAGCTTTCTCACTGTACATGTAGGATCGAGATCTCAGACTGGCTTTCTCACTATATGTACGATCGAGATCTCAGACTGGCTTTCTCAGTGTAGGATGAGCTTCAGATCAATTCTCTCGCTTCAGGATGAGATCTTAGACCAGTTCTGTTACTGTAGGGTGAGATCTCAGACCAATATTTTTACTTGAATTGCTATCTTTAAAAAAGCAATCCGTGAGCAGTTGGAATATTTGAATAAACATATTGCACTTCATGTCTAGCAAAGCAGCTTGTAAAAACCTGTGCTATATAAATAATCTGTAAGTGTATCAATGTATTTGTAATCACATGCCTGCGCGGTTGGGGCGGCTCCGCCATGCAATCTGTGGAATACAATGAATAATTTATGGCTCCAAGTTAAGCATGAGAATGTGGGCCTGTGCGGGAGCCGCAGAATGCACTGGCTAGATAGGAGTTTTAAGTTTGCAATGAATCTAAAATACAGATAATAACCGCTGTAATAAATACAGAAATGGTTCTGTCCATTCCGGCGCCAATACAGTACGCAGGCACTCACTCATACACACACGCTCACCAGGGTGTACAGCAGCCCTGGCTTTCTAATGGTTCAGGCATGTACACTTTGCACTCTGCAGCCTCCAGTGACCTCAGCAGGACTTTCTATCTTCTCGCTCATGACATGCTATTGTTGCTGATGAGTAAATAAATACAATAAATATTTGTGGCTGGGAAAATTTCTAAATCCTGACTGCATTTATGGGATTTTTTGCCGCCCATGGAAGCTGAGCGCTCCGCCATCACTTCTTCTCGTCCGGGTGCAGCAGCCGGTGCCAGCGGCTCACCAGCTCCCCGCGGGCCTCCAGCATGTCGTGCCAGTGGGCCGCCTCCTCCTCGCCGCTGCTGTTGCGGCCTGTATTGGCAGGGGCACCGGTTTCCATGGGGATTGATGACAGTGATGGATTGATGACAGTGATGGATTGATGACAGTGATGGATTGATGACAGTGATGGATTGATGACAGTGATGGATTGATGACTGTGATGGATTGATGACAGTGATGGATTGATGACAGTGATGGATTGATGACAGTGATGGATTGATGACAGTGATGGATTGATGACAGTGATGGAGATTGATGACAGTGATGGATTGATGACAGTGATGGATTGATGACAGTGATGGATTGATGACAGTGATGGATTGATGACAGTGATGGATTGATGACAGTGATGGATTGATGACAGTGATGGATTGATGATAGTGATGGATTGATGACAGTGATGGATTGATGACAGTGATGGATTGATGACAGTGATGGATTGATGACAGTGATGGATTGATGACAGTGATGGATTGATGACAGTGATGGATTGATGACAGTGATGGATTGATGATAGTGATGGATTGATGATAGTGATGGATTGATGACAGTGATGGATTGATGATAGTGATGGATTGATGACAGTGATGGATTGATGACAGTGATGGTTTGATGACAGTGATGGATTGATGACAGTGATGGATTGATGACAGTGATGGATTGATGACAGTGATGGTTTGATGACTGTGATGGATTGATGACAGTGATGGATTGATGACAGTGATGGATTGATGATAGTGATGGTTTGATGACAGTGCTCAGTTGCTGGGCGTGATTAATATTTCTAGCCTTTAGTTTTAATTAAATTTTGATTGAAGCTTGCGTTCCAAGGCTGCAGTTGTTCCGCATACTACTTATACCCGCAGCTGAGTAGTATCACAGGAGCCCGGCTCACCAATGGCAAACCATCCGATCATTTCTCGCCGTTTGATTGACCTTTTGGCGTAGATCGACAGCACGGCCGTGACGTCGGCCAGCTGGAATCTGTTGATGGGGAACATGAAGCTTTCCTTCCAGGTGGGGTTCGGGGTGGCGTTCGCGAAGGACGTCTTCGACTTGAACAGGATCTGCGAGGTGGACGCCATGAGAGCGAGCTTCACGCTGGTCTCTGCAAGTGGCGGGTGCGGGTGGATCGGATTTTAGGGGTGGCAGATTGATCACAGTGACAGATCGATTGGCAGATTGATCACAGTGACAGATTGATCTCAGTGACAGATCGATCACAGTGACAGATTGATCACAGTGACAGATTGATCACAGTGACAGATTGATCACAGTGACAGATTGATCACAGTGACAGATTGATCACAGTGACAGATTGATCACAGTGACAGATTGATCACAGTGACAGATTGATCACAGTGACAGATCGATTGACAGATTGACCACAGTGGCAGATTGATCACAGTGACAGATTGATTGGCAGTTTGATCACAGTGGCAGATTGATCACAGTGACAGATCGATTGGCAGATTGACCACAGTGACAGTTTGATCACAGTGGCAGATTGATCACAGTGACAGATCGATTGACAGATTGACCACAGTGGCAGATTGATCACAGTGACAGATTGATTGGCAGTTTGATCACAGTGGCAGATTGATCACAGTGACAGATCGATTGGCAGATTGACCACAGTGACAGTTTGATCACAGTGACAGATTGATCACAGTGGCAGATTGATCACAGTGACAGATTGATTGGCAGATTGACCACAGTGACAGTTTGATCACAGTGACAGATTGATCACAGTGGCAGATTGATCACAGTGACAGATCGATTGGCAGATTGACCACAGTGGCAGATTGATCACAGTGACAGATTGATTGGCAGTTTGATCACAGTGGCAGATTGATCACAGTGACAGATCGATTGGCAGATTGACCACAGTGACAGTTTGATCACAGTGGCAGATTGATCACAGTGACAGATCGATTGACAGATTGACCACAGTGGCAGATTGATCACAGTGACAGATTGATTGGCAGTTTGATCACAGTGGCAGATTGATCACAGTGACAGATCGATTGGCAGATTGACCACAGTGACAGTTTGATCACAGTGACAGATTGATCACAGTGGCAGATTGATCACAGTGACAGATCGATTGGCAGATTGACCACAGTGACAGTTTGATCACAGTGACAGATTGATCACAGTGGCAGATTGATCACAGTGACAGATCGATTGGCAGATTGACCACAGTGACAGTTTGATCACAGTGACAGATTGATCACAGTGGCAGATTGATCACAGTGACAGATCGATTGGCAGATTGACCACAGTGACAGTTTGATCACAGTGACAGATTGATCACAGTGGCAGATTGATCACAGTGACAGATTGATCACAGTGACAGATCGATTGGCAGATTGATCACAATGGCAGATTGATCACAGTGACAGATTGACCACAGTGACAGATTGACCACAGTGACAGATTGACCACAGTAGCAGATTGATCACAGTGACAGATTGATTGGCAGATTGATCACAGTGACAGATTGATTGGCAGATTGATCACAGCTAAATTCTCACCAGGCGCTTTTGAGCTGCCCGGCAACCGGAAGCCGCTGCCCTTCATCACCTCGACGGCGAGCTGGCCCGTCTTGGCGTTGTAGCCGAGGCCGAGGAACAGCTCGGCGGAGCCCATCACAGAGATGCAGCTGCCGGCCTGCGTGCTGGAAGCCTCGGAGAAGCCGGTGTCGGAGCCCTGGAAGGTGGCGATAGATGGGAAATGTACAGCTAATGTTTTTGGCTGATTGACAGTAAATGCTCAAGGGGGAAGCTGCGAGGGTTAATGCCATAGAAATGCGTGAGCCATTCGCTCAGTACACCAGTTATCGAGTCTGCGAACCGGACCTGGGAAGAACTTGAGTCAGTCATGTCGAGTAGTCTTGCTCGGCCTGTCCTGAGTATCGTTTTCAATTCCCCAGTTGTTGGGAGGAAAACTGTTATTTATTCCAGTAGCTAGCTGGTTTCCGGGCCGGCGGGGCCAATGGAATTCCCGCATGGCGCTGCAGTTCTCTAAAGCGAGCTCGGCCTGTTGCGCATGGCGAGCCCCCCCCCCTCAGAGTCCCGTCCTCGGTCTAATGCAATTCTTCCTTTAAAAGTGCATCAAAAGGGCGGCAGGCGAACCCGGGGGCTCTAAGCAAATTAGGGATTTGAACAGGCAAAGTGGAAGAGTAGAGAGGATGATGGAGATGAGGCTGGGCTGATGCTGCTGGAGCTTGTTGCATGTATTAGGAGTATTCGCGCTTGGCGAGACTGTGGGCGCAGTCACACCCCTTTACAAGTATATTTGAGTTTGTCCATAGACAATAATGTAGCCGACTGCATGTGAGATAACAGTCAGCAGCTGAGAGCATCGGCCATGCAGTTATGCTCTGCGCGTGACCAGCGGCCATCTGCATGGGCGATTGCTGCCCCCCCCCCCCAGTAAAAACCGCCCGGCGACCGCCCGGAGTCGCAGATGGAATTTAACGATCCCCGCGCCAGGCCGACAGGCGCGCAGCTATCACGTGATTCAGATGTGCACTTTTAATCTGAGATTGCACTCTTGCTGTTGGTGAGGATGCAGGCGTAGAAGGGGATACTCATGAAACGCATGTATTCGGGAAACTTTTGCAGTCCTGACGCAAGTTTTGGCGCTCCTGATGATTGTTTGGCGCCCTTGCTCATTGCTTGGCGCCCCTGATGATTGTTTGGCGCCCTTGCTCATTGCTTGGCGCCCCTGTTGGTTGTTTGGCGCCCCTAATGATTGCTTCACGCCCCTGATGATTGCTTGGCGCCTCTGATGATTGTTTGGCGCCCCTAATGATTGTTTGGCGCCTCTGATGATTGTTTGGCGCCCCTGATGATTGCTTGGCGCCTCTGATGATTATTTGGCGCCCCTGATGATTGTTTGGTGCCCCTGTTGATTGTTTGGCGCCCCTGATGATTGCTTGGCGCCTCTGATGATTATTTGGCGCCCCTGACGCAAACCTGGCACCCAAACTCCACTGAAGCCGCTACGAGCTTCCCTTTCCTCGGAGACTCGGCCCGCCCCTCCCCCCCTCCCTATTCACCACGTGAGACCTCGGCCCACTGCAGGGCAGCAGCGGCAGCTGTAGCGTCTCCTCCGTGCCGGCCGCTTCGGCCGGGGCTCCGGCGGCGGCTGGCGAGTCGGCCAGGGAGGCAAGCGCCAGGGTGCACTCCCCGATCAGCAGCTTCCGGCGCTTCCGCTCGCAGCCGTAGGCGCGGAACCGGACGGCCAGGCGAGACAGTTCGCCTGCGGGGTTGGAAAGGCCGCGGTGAAATGCTGGGAGAAATAATTTAGAAAGTGCACACGCTAAACTCGCTACTTATCTGAGCCAATCAGTAGCATACGTAGAAACTTTTTATTCGATTGAATTTCAGTGCACTGGGAAGGTAGCGAGTTTTCAGCTCGAACTTTCGCTATGTACTTTGATTTACGAGTATATTATCTGCAGGTGCAAGAGAAATTCTGTTGCCAGGCTTGCTAAATTATTGATTGGCTCCTCTTAACTCCCCTTTGACGCATTGATCCGGCTTGCGGAATGCCAGGACTTCGAATCTGAGTTGGGAGTTTATAACTCCTTCATCGACTGCTTAAGCTCTCTATCGGGAATTGGAAAGCTCACTTTTTAAATTGTTTGCCGAGTAATTTGCTTGTCAAATGTCACAATGTACTTTTCGCAAGCGCAAGCCAGCCGTAGATCTTTTTTGCGCGTCAGTAAAGTTTGTCAGATTAATTGAGCTGCCGTTATACACTAATACGCCCAGCAACCAACTCACTCTTCCTTATTTTAATATAGCAACCTGCCTAGCAACCAACTCACTCCTCCCCTATTTTACCATATCAACCTGTCTAGCAACCAACTTACTCCTCCCTATTCTACCATAGCAACCTGCCTAGCAACCAACTCACTCTTCCCTATTTTACCATTGCAACCCAGCAACCAACTCACTCCTCCCTATTTTACCATAACAACCTGCCTAGCAACTAACTCACTCCTCCCTATTTTACCATAACAACCTGCCTAGCAACCAACTCACTCTTCCCTATTTTACCATTGCAACCCAGCAACCAACTCACTCCTCCCTATTTTACCATAGCAACCTGCCTAGCAACCAACTCACTCCTCCCTATTTTACCATAACAACCTGCCTAGCAACCAACTCACTCCTCCCTATTTAACCATAACAACCTGCCTGGCAACCAACTCACTCCTCCCCATTTTACCATAGCAACCTGCCTAGCAACCAACTCACTCCTCCCTATTTTACCATAACAACCTGCCTAGCAACCAACTCACTCCTCCCTATTTTACCATAGCAACCTGCCTAGCAACCAACTCACTCCTCCCTATTTTAACATAGCAACCTGCCTAGCAACCAACTCACTCGCGTAGATGCCAGAGAACACGAAGCTCTCGCCGAAGGCTGGAGACTCGCCCTTGACCGTCTCAGTCTGGTGGCGCTGCTTCCTGGCCGGCAGCAGGGCCAGCGACACCAGCACGGAGTTCCACCGGCCCGACAGGTCGACGGCACCAACTGGTCGAAGGTCCAGGGTTCGAATCACACGGACCACAACCTGACGGTCGGTGCACTCGTACCGAATGCCAACGTCAAGAGCTCCGACTGGCCGGGGACCGGGCGGAGGGGCCCACGCGGGTTGCTGGGTTTGGAGGTGTTTTAGAACAGGTAAGTAAACCGGTATTCGGACAGGTAATTAAACCGTTATTCCGACACAAAAGTGAAATATTTCAGATCAGCCACTTCAGCCAATTTCAAATCCAGGTTATATCATAGAGCTCACAGATGAGGAGATTCCGTCGGGGTCTCTGGGAGCGCCGCTGTCGACGGTTCTGCTGCCGCTCACGGCAGCTGGCATCGACTCTGCGCAGTTGCCGTCTTCATTGGCGCCCGCTGAGCAGTTCTCGTCTGTCGGCAAGCTGCTCTGCCGGTGGTTCGAGTCTCTGGTCTCTGCAACGGAGTCGATTGGGTCAAGTTTTTCGAGCTTGAGTTGATGGCTTTTCATTTGAATGGATTGCCCAGATAGAAAACTAAATGGGATGAAAATGTTAGGAGGGGCGCGAGACAGGAGAGAAAGAAAGAAGTTATGAAAGCAGAGTAGAAGAAGCAGCAAAGAGGCTCTCTTGGGGGAAAGAGGGAAAGATTGAGACATGGGAGAGAGGGAGAGGGGAAGGAAGGAAAGAAGAGGGAGGGAGAGAGAAAAGAGGGTAAGGAGAGAGAGAGGGGTGAGGAGAGAGAGAGGGGTGAGGAGAGAGAGAGGGGTGAGGAGAGAGAGAGGGGTGAGGAGAGAGAGAGGGGTGAGGAGAGAGAGAGGGGTGAGGAGAGAGAGAGGGGTGAGGAGAGAGAGAGAGGGGTGAGGAGAGAGAGAGGGGTGAGGAGAGAGAGATTGGTGAGGAGAGAGAGATTGGTGAGGAGAGAGAGAGAGAGGGGTGAGGAGAGAGAGAGGGGTGAGGAGAGAGAGAGGGGCGAGGAGAGAGAGAGAGAGGGGTGAGGAGAGAGAGAGGGGTGAGGAGAGAGAGAGAGAGGGGTGAGGAGAGAGAGAGGGGTGAGGAGAGAGAGAGGGGTGAGGAGAGAGAGAGAGGGGTGAGGAGAGAGAGAGGGGTGAGGAGAGAGAGATTGGTGAGGAGAGAGAGAGAGAGGGGTGAGGAGAGAGAGAGGGGTGAGGAGAGAGAGAGGGGCGAGGAGAGAGAGAGAGAGAGGGGTGAGGAGAGAGAGAGGGGTGAGGAGAGAGAGAGGGGCGAGGAGAGAGAGAGAGAGGGGTGAGGAGAGAGAGAGGGGTGAGGAGAGAGAGAGAGAGAGGGTAAGGAGAGATTGGGTGAGGAGAGAGGGTGACAAGAGAGGGGGTGAGGAGAGAGGGTGAGAAGAGAGAGAGTGTGTGAGAAGAGAGAGGTGAGAAGAGAGGTGAGGAGAGAGGGGTGAGGAGAGAGAGAAAGGGGTGAGGAGAGAGAGAGAGGGTCGAAAAGAGCTGGAGGGGAGCGACGGATAGAGAGGGAGGAAAGAAAAGAAGAGGGGGAGAGGGAGAGGAGAAAGGAGAGAAGGCAGACGCCGATATCGGAAACCGGATGCCGAACGGGGAAGCAGCAGCACAATGGATGAATTGGGGAATTCTCTCGCTCACTGGCACCCAGCGGTCTGCGCCCATCGAGTCTGATTGGCATCGGCCGGACATCTCAACACAGTATGGGAAATTATCCCATGGTTTTGCAGCAGCCTATCGGAAATTGGCTCGGCCCGAGCGCCACTAATCAGCTACTGGGATGGGCCCGGCGCCCAAGTGATTGAGTGGCGAGAGTTCCCCGCCCACCCCCTCGTAGCCTCGCAGGTGTCACCTGAACTCCGTGTCGGATTTCAGAAGATGGGCACCGCCGCCGACTGAGCGAGGAGCTCGACAGGCGGCGGGGATGCTCCGCCAAAGTGCACCCATCCAGCACCCGAGGGATGCAGCGGCTTCTGCCGGACCGCTGATTCGATTCTCCACCCTCCCCTCCCCCCGGCCTCGAAGTGCCCCCCTCATCTTCCCAGGGGAAGCCAGAGCGCCAGCCGTCATGACAGGAGCGGAGCGGCGGCCCGAGCTTCATCCGGGCTCTCCCAGTCTCCGGGCCCGCCTGTTTGCTCCAAGCTTTGAAGCCCCGCAGCCGCCCGGCCCGGCACAGAAAAGTGCGGACAGAGCGGTGACAAAAATCCCCCGACACCCTGCCGAGCTCCAGCCTCAGATGGAGGAGGCTGACGCCGGATGAGTTCCCCGCCTGCCCTCTTCTATGAGCTGATTGAAAAGTACCGAATCTCTCAAACACTGCCGAATGCGAGCGGCTGCGGAGTTCTTTGAGATCGGCTCTCCGAGTGCCGGCTGGGACCGAAGCTGCTTCAGTGACACCGGCAGCCACTTTGCTCATTAGAACGCTTCATGAACTGGGCTTCTCAAGTGGGCCTCTGGTGGCAGAAATTGTCCGCCTAATACTGACGGATCTGCACAGGGCTAATGATCACTGCTCAAGTTACTTGAAGACAAGTTCTCACCAGTATCACCAGCCCGCACTCACCGGTATCACCAGCCCGCACTCACCGGTATCACCAGCCCGCACTCACCAGTATCACCAGCCCGCACTCACCAGTATCACCAGCCCGCACTCACCGGTATCACCAGCCTTGTCCTCCTCCTGCGGCGGGCTGCCTGGCCGATCATCTGGCGAGGCCGGTCGGCCCTGGCGGCTGCCGTAGCAGCAGGACAACAGGCCGCGGAGGCTGGTGGCGGGAGTCTGGGCAACCCGCTGGTAGAAGGCCATGGAGACTCCAGATCAGCCCGAAGACATCGCTGGCGAGTCTCGTTAGTCGCTGGGCTCGCTTAAAGATTCCTCAGCTGGCAAGTGCGCGCCTGATTAAACAAAAGCCGCCCCAAAGACGTTCAGTTTGCTGGTCCGCCGCCAGAGCCTTGCCGACTCGCTCCGTTCGCCCACGCGGCTCCCAAAATTATGCGGGCGGCTCTGCTGGGTCTGAGGGGTGGCGGTGAGCCGGGGGAGGGGGCGGTGCTCGCTCGCAGTGCGGCCCTGACAGTGCCGGGTCAAGCAGAGGGCGAGGAGCTCAGGGCAGGTCTGGCCAATACGGGCGCAGACTGCAAGCTTATGAGTTCCGATAGCGAACTGCAAATTTTTGCTTGAGCACAGCGGGCTGAGCACCGTATTGCAACGGACTGCAGCTCAGCTTCGCGAGTCGAGCTCCACCACCGCCGGCCGTAGGGACTTAAATTGATGAAGCTGCGACGGGGCGGGAAGCTGCGGGGGATCATTGATAAAAAAGCGATGTGAAGGGTAGCGACGCTGCCTCGGTCAGCCAGGTGAATGCAGTGGGTTTTATCCCTGCCCTGGAGTTGAGAGACAATGGACAGGGAACGGGCATCACCCCCAACTGGCCATCCATCTGACCAGCCGTCTCGGCCGGGCCGGCTGCGGCTGCACAGCCGAAATCTCCTCAGATTGCTAAAAGTGCGTGCGCCGTTGAGAGGGAGGGTGGGGGAGGGCATCTCCGCGCGTGTCCGAGAGCCCCAGGCGGTGAGCAACTGCTCAGCGGCTCCGGCCTTGTCTTTATTGACCACCGCTTCAACTGAGATCCCAGATTATGGGATATTGTGACGGGTGTTTATGAAGAACCGGCCTCCCCCAGCCCGGCCCTCGCCGCCGCTTTCTCTTCTGCGCGCGGAGCCCCGGTGCGGCACTGGGCGCTTTGCCGCTGCCGGCGCCCGAGCTCGCAGCAGATTCGGTCCGGTCGGGCCCGTATCAGCGGGGCGTGGCCTGGGGCAGCACTGATAAGCCCCGGCCGCCCACAGTGCACCGCCGGCAACTGCGCCTCAGACAGAGAGAGCCGTAAAAAGAGAGAGGCGCTGCGCTCACCTGCATGCAGCCAGCGCATTGCGATAGCACTGGGGTGGGGTGATAGATCAGGCCCAGCCGATCTGAACTGGGACACTGGCTCAGCTGGTCGCAGCTCACAACTCATGCAGTCTGTCAAAGCTGTCTTGCAGCTACTTCAGGTACAGAGCCCGCGGCCTGTGAGCTCCGCATTTCTCACGGCTGCCCCCCTCCCTCTCCACCCCTCCAAAACTGTGAAGCCAAACTGTTGCGGGCTGCAGTGGCGCAGTTCATTCTGGCAATTGTGCGGCTCTGACAAATGCGGGAGGGTGACTGGGGTGGGGGGGGGGCAGCTCTAGCAACTGAATGCCAATGGCAGCGGGGGTCCCCAGCTGAATAATTCAGCTTATCGATTGCTGCTCCGCTGGACAGGCCAGCGTCTGCGCGGCCCGATGAAGCCAGAAGCAGCAACCGGAGCCGCCTGCTGAGCAGCGATAATTCCTGCCGAGAATTAGCGTTTCTCGCTTTCTGCTTTGCAACAATAAATCCATCTGGCCCTCACCGGAGGAGTTGGGGCGCCACCAGTGTCCGCTCGCTCATCTGCTGCTGAGTTCATTTTTCTGCCAGCGTTGCCGATAATTATTCGTGCAAATAATATTCGAGCAACGCTACTTAAAGTAGGTAAGTGTGTCTCATAGCAGTCAGTCAGTGTGTCTGATAGAAACCAGTGTGTCTCATAGAAACCATTGTGTCTCATAGAAACCATTGTGTCTCATAGAAACCATTGTGTCTCATAGAAACCATTGTGTCTCATAGCAGTCAGTCAGTGTGTCTCATAGAAACCTGTGTGTCTTATAGAAACCATTGTGTCTCATAGAAACCATTGTGTCTCATAGAAACCATTGTGTCTCATAGAAACCATTGTGTCTCTTAGCAGTCAGTCAGTGTGTCTCATAGAAACCTGTGTGTCTCATAGAAACCATTGTGTCTCATAGAAACCATTGTGTCTCATAGAAACCATTGTGTCTCATAGAAACCATTGTGTCTCATAGAAACCATTGTGTCTCATAGAAACCAGTGTGTCTCATAGAAACCATTGTGTCTCATAGAAACCATTGTGTCTCATAGAAACCAGTGTGTCTCATAGAAACCATTGTGTCTCATAGAAACCAGTGTGTCTCATAGAAACCATTGTGTCTCATAGAAACCAGTGTGTCTCATAGAAACCATTGTGTCTCATAGAAACCATTGTGTCTCATAGAAACCATTGTGTCTCATAGAAACCATTGTGTCTCATAGAAACCAGTGTGTCTCATAGAAACCATTGTGTCTCATAGAAACCATTGTGTCTCATAGAAACCATTGTGTCTCATAGAAACCATTGTGTCTCATAGAAACCATTGTGTCTCATAGAAACCATTGTGTCTCATAGAAACCTGTGTGTCTCATAGAAACCTGTGTGTCTCATAGAAACCATTGTGTCTCATAGAAACCAGTGTGTCTCATAGAAACCATTGTGTCTCATAGAAACCAGTGTGTCTCATAGAAACCATTGTGTCTCATAGAAACCATTGTGTCTCATAGAAACCATTGTGTCTCATAGAAACCATTGTGTCTCATAGAAACCAGTGTGTCTCATAGAAACCAGTGTGTCTCATAGAAACCAGTGTGTCTCATAGAAACCATTGTGTCTCATAGAAACCAGTGTGTCTCATAGAAACCATTGTGTCTCATAGAAACCATTGTGTCTCATAGAAACCATTGTGTCTCATAGAAACCATTGTGTCTCATAGAAACCATTGTGTCTCATAGAAACCAGTGTGTCTCATAGAAACCAGTGTGTCTCATAGAAACCATTGTGTCTCATAGAAACCATTGTGTCTCATAGAAACCATTGTGTCTCATAGAAACCAGTGTGTCTCATAGAAACCATTGTGTCTCATAGAAACCATTGTGTCTCATAGAAACCAGTGTGTCTCATAGAAACCATTGTGTCTCATAGAAACCAGTGTGTCTCATAGAAACCAGTGTGTCTCATAGAAACCATTGTGTCTCATAGAAACCATTGTGTCTCATAGAAACCATTGTGTCTCATAGAAACCATTGTGTCTCATAGAAACCATTGTGTCTCATAGAAACCATTGTGTCTCATAGAAACCATTGTGTCTCATAGAAACCAGTGTGTCTCATAGAAACCATTGTGTCTCATAGAAACCATTGTGTCTCATAGAAACCATTGTGTCTCATAGAAATCAGTGTGTCTCATAGCAGTCAATCAGTGTGTCTCATAGAAATCAGTGTGTCTCATAGCAGTCAGTCAGTGTGTCTCATAGAAATCAGTGTGTCTCATAGCATTCAGTCACTGTGTCTCATAGCAGTCAGTCACTGTGTCTCATAGCAGTCAGTCACTGTATCTCATAGAAATCAGTGTGTCTCATAGCAGTCAGTCAGTGTGTCTCATAGCAGTCAGTCAGTGTGTCTCATAGAAATCAGTGTGTCTCATAGCATTCAGTCACTGTGTCTCATAGCAGTCAGTCACTGTGTCTCATAGCAGTCAGTCACTGTATCTCATAGAAATCAGTGTGTCTCATAGCAGTCAGTCAGTGTGTCTCATAGCAGTCAGTCAGTGTGTCTCATAGAAATCAGTGTGTCTCATAGCATTCAGTCACTGTGTCTCATAGCAGTCAGTCAGTGTGTCTCATAGCAGTCAGTCACTGTGTCTCATAGCAGTCAGTCAGTGTGTCTCATAGCAGTCAGTCAGTGTGTCTCATAGAAATCATTGTGTCTCATAGCATTCAGTCACTGTGTCTCATAGCAGTCAGTCAGTGTGTCTCATAGCAGTCAGTCAGTGTGTCTCATAGAAATCAGTGTGTCTCATAGCAGTCAGTCAGTGTGTCTCATAGAAATCAGTGTGTCTCATAGCATTCAGTCACTGTGTCTCATAGCAGTCAGTCAGTGTGTCTCATAGCAGTCAGTCAGTGTGTCTCATAGAAATCAGTGTGTCTCATAGCATTCAGTCACTGTGTCTCATAGCAGTCAGTCAGTGTGTCTCATAGCAGTCAGTCAGTGTGTCTCATAGAAATCAGTGTGTCTCATAGCATTCAGTCACTGTGTCTCATAGCAGTCAGTCAGTGTGTCTCATAGAAATCAGTGTGTCTCATAGCATTCAGTCACTGTGTCTCATAGCAGTCAGTCACTGTGTCTCATAGCAGTCAGTCACTGTATCTCATAGAAATCAGTGTGTCTCATAGCAGTCAGTCAGTGTGTCTCATAGCAGTCAGTCAGTGTGTCTCATAGAAATCAGTGTGTCTCATAGCATTCAGTCACTGTGTCTCATAGCAGTCAGTCAGTGTGTCTCATAGCAGTCAGTCACTGTGTCTCATAGCAGTCAGTCAGTGTGTCTCATAGCAGTCAGTCACTGTGTCTCATAGCAGTCAGTCAGTGTGTCTCATAGCAGTCAGTCAGTGTGTCTCATAGAAATCATTGTGTCTCATAGCAGTCAGTCAGTGTGTCTCATAGCAGTCAGTCACTGTATCTCATAGAAATCAGTGTGTCTCATAGCAGTCAGTCAGTGTGTCTCATAGCAGTCAGTCAGTGTGTCTCATAGCAGTCAGTCAGTGTGTCTCATAGAAATCAGTGTGTCTCATAGCATTCAGTCACTGTGTCTCATAGCAGTCAGTCAGTGTGTCTCATAGCAGTCAGTCACTGTGTCTCATAGCAGTCAGTCAGTGTGTCTCATAGCAGTCAGTCACTGTGTCTCATAGCAGTCAGTCAGTGTGTCTCATAGCAGTCAGTCAGTGTGTCTCATAGAAATCATTGTGTCTCATAGCAGTCAGTCAGTGTGTCTCATAGCAGTCAGTCACTGTATCTCATAGAAATCAGTGTGTCTCATAGCAGTCAGTCAGTGTGTCTCATAGCAGTCAGTCAGTGTGTCTCATAGCAGTCAGTCAGTGTGTCTCATAGAAATCAGTGTGTCTCATAGCATTCAGTCACTGTGTCTCATAGCAGTCAGTCAGTGTGTCTCATAGCAGTCAGTCACTGTGTCTCATAGCAGTCAGTCAGTGTGTCTCATAGCAGTCAGTCAGTGTGTCTCATAGCAGTCAGTCACTGTGTCTCATAGCAGTCAGTCAGTGTGTCTCATAGCAGTCAGTCAGTGTGTCTCATAGCAGTCAGTCACTGTGTCTCATAGCAGTCAGTCAGTGTGTCTCATAGCAGTCAGTCAGTGTGTCTCATAGCAGTCAGTCACTGTGTCTCATAGCAGTCAGTCAGTGTGTCTCATAGCAGTCAGTCAGTGTGTCTCATAGCAGTCAGTCACTGTGTCTCATAGCAGTCAGTCAGTGTGTCTCATAGCAGTCAGTCACTGTGTCTCATAGCAGTCAGTCAGTGTGTCTCATAGCAGTCAGTCAGTGTGTCTCATAGAAATCATTGTGTCTCATAGCAGTCAGTCAGTGTGTCTCATAGCAGTCAGTCAGTGTGTCTCATAGCAGTCAGTGAGTCTCAAACGCAGTGTGTCTCAAACGCAGTGTGTCTCAAACGCAGTGTGTCTCAAACGCAGTGTGTCTCAAACGCAGTGTGTCTCAAACGCAGTGTGTCTCAAACGCAGTGTGTCTCAAACGCAGTGTGTCTCAAACGCAGTGTGTCTCAAACGCAGTGTGTCTCAAACGCAGTGTGTCTCAAACGCAGTGTGTCTCAAACGCAGTGTGTCTCAAACGCAGTGTGTCTCAAACGCAGTGTGCCCAGAAGATCAAAAGTCAGACCAACTCAGAGACTGAAAGATGGAAAGGAGCTGAAAGCGGTGATTTTGTTTTTTTGCTGATAACTGAACGTTTTCAGTCTTAATCCTAATGTAACCCTAATGTGAAAAGTTTTAGCTTTTGCTATTAGGGCAACATGAAAAGGAAGAAACTGATGCACCATGGCTTCATTAACTTTTGATTAAATAACTATTGAATCATTGTGCAACCAAGGTAGACAGAGGACACTCTTACAAGTCGTAGGGTTTTTATCGGTGACATCGCCATACAACCAACGCTAAGGCAGTTCTGTCCATTCCGCAGACTCCCGAGCACACACAGTACGCAGGCCCGCACTCGCACACACGCTCACCAGGGTGTACATCGGCCCTGACTTTCAAATAGTCGGGCATGTACACTCTATCACGCCAATGGGTGAGTTTTTGCACAACTTGCAAGCGTCCTTCTTTGGAGTTGTGCGCGATTCTTCACCGGCCACATTTAGCCTTCAGCTTTCAGATCTCTTCTCTACCCCTTTCAGTAGCAGCTCACGGGCTCTGTTTGAAATCTGATTCCCATTTAACATAAAATTAGCGAGTTCATTGTCCGTGTTGCATTTCCTAATCTGGCAAATCTGATTCCCGGATCTATTGCAGGGCAATAGAACTGTCAAACCAGCTGGCCCGCCAGTCCCAGGTGACTCCAGCGCTCACCCGATGATGGCCGCTCTGAGTGAGGCTGCAACTTTTTACTGGCCCACCTTTTATTTAGTCAAAATTGTTCCCAGCGCGGGAAGCTGCGGGCTTGGCGGACAAAAATGCCTCATCTCTGTTGCTTCCGCCCCCTCCGTCCTCTCTCAGCAGGTTTGGCAATTGGAGGGCGTGCGGTAGGGAGCGCTGAGATCCACCTCAACTCCCCCAACTCACTGCGCTCCTAAAGAAATGGGCCTGAGACGACTCCGTTCCCCATCTGGGAAGCTCAAGATTTGCTCAGGTACTATAAAAGCCAAAGTGTCGCGTCTTGGAAAAGGGCCGGAGTAGTTGTGAATGTTTGCGCAGCCAACACACATTGGAGGCCGTCCTTCCCGCGCTTCTCCGAGTTGAAACTTGGGCCGGCTTTCTCCTAGCGCAAACTGAAATTGCGAGGTTTCCCGCCGAGCCATGGGACAGTGCGCCGCCTGTCAGCGTAGTTGTGAGAATCTCAGATCCTCGATTATTGATTTTGTGAATCTCTTCGCTTACCGGTACAGGGTTAGACTGTATGATGATTAATAACCATTAATCAAATGTCTGTGGTGGCTCTCTACGAGAACTGTTTGTGGCTTTCTACGAGAAGTATCTGTGGCTCTCTACGAGAACTGTCTGTGGCTCTCTACGAGAACTGTCTGTGGCTCTCTACGAGAACTGTCTGTGGCTCTCTACGAGAACTTCTGTGGCTCTCTATGAGAACTGTCTTGGGCTCTCTACAAGAACTGTCTGTGGCTCTCTACGAGAACTGTCTGTGGCTCTCTATGAGAACTGTCTTGGGCTCTCTACAAGAACTGTCTTGGGCTCTCTATGAGAACTGTCTTTGGCTCTCTATGAGAACTGTCTTTGGCTCTCTACAAGAACTGTCTTTGGCTCCACGAAAACCAAGTCTTGGAGAACTTTTTTGCTTTCATTTTCAATATTTCCCAAACCCTTAAAAACGATTTTGCTGACTTTCCACTCGCCGCAGCCACTACCAAATCTGCCAGGCGACTCAACGGACTCGCACAGCCGCACAGATACTTTGAGCTGCCTGACGTCGCCTCTCCGCTTGGCCGGCGGTCGAGCGACAACGGGAGCAACTTGCGTCGCATCAGGCGCAGCTGCGTGTCGCTGCCCAACTCATTCCACGGCATCTGGCTGATCAGTGAGTCCGAGCAGTTGACAGCAGATGCGGCTGCTGAAGTTGAAACAGACTCTGAGCTGTCGAAGGCTTTCGAAGAGAGGGCGGGTGAGCTTGCGGTCAGCATGCCGCTGCTAAGCTGCGCCGGAGAGCCACCCGACCTGCCGGGGCCGCCATCAACCGCTCAGTCTCCCGACGAGGAGGCTGTCGCACTGCCTGAGCTGCTCATGCAGGCAAATTGCAAAGCGACGCAGACACCCGAGCCAGGAGAGAGACTGGACAAGAGCTGCCAATGGGAGGAGCCGGCCTTGCTGACGAGGGAGCTGCATAAAGAAGGAGCAGAAGAGATGCCAACCCTGGATGATGCTCCAAACCAAGCAATGCAAAGCTCTGAAACAGCTGAGGAGGCCGCGCTCCAATACCTGATGAGGCAGACCGAGGCGCTGCTGGAGGCCCTAGTCGAGGACAGTCCCTCTGCGCAGCCTCGGGCGCCAAAATCATCCACTCAGCCAGCCCGGAATGATGGCGCAGCTGATTTGGATTTTCAGCCTCTTCAGGCACCGAGTTCCCTTGCTGCTAATCCTTTGGCCAAGAACGGATTATCTCCGGGTGTCCCGAACTCGCCAGTCCCGACCTCGCCAGTCCCGACCTCGCCAGTCCCGACCTCGCCAGTCCCGACCTCGCCAGTCCCGACCTCGCCAGTCCCGACCTCGCCAGTCGCGACCTCGCCAGTCCCGACCTCGCCAGTCCCGACCTCGCCAGTCCCGACCTCAAGTTCGAGTACCCTTGAGTCCTTCAGTCCGAGCGCGCCCTGTGCAGGCCCGAGTTTCTCATCGAGTGGGCCGCTGACGGCCTCACGGCGCAGCTCGTCGGCTGTCAGTCGCAGTTGCGGCCGCGTCGCAGACGAGCTCAGCACCCGCTCGGCGCTGTTCCAGCTGGAGCGGCAGCTGGCGGGATCGCAGCTGGTAGCCCGGCAGCTCCTGGACCGGTGCCAGCAGCCGCAGCCGGACGGAGCCGCAGCCACCAGGCGGGTCAGCGAGTACAGGCGACGGCTGGCAGCCGAGCGGAGCCGCCTCTTGCTGCTGACGTCAGCGGAGGCATCGTCAGTCAGCTGCTCGCTGGACGACGCGAGCGAATCGGCAACGTCCCCTGACTCGATGTCGTCCTGCACGCTGCCCGCGGAGACAGCGTGGAGCCGTCAGGAGAGCCGCGGCAGCAGCTGCGTCACTGACGCTGAGCAGCCGCAATCTGGGCCGCGCCGGCGGTTCGGTCGGACGGCTTCCGGCGGCGGTGGAGATGTTCGAGATCCTGATGCCGCAGCCGCCCTTCGACAGTCGGCCCAGGTGTGCCAGGTGAGATGCGCCAAGGGGTTGAATGCTGGGCAAGGGAGCTGAGATTAGACTGGATCGGACAGACAGGAGGGGGAAACAAGCTGAGTCGGACAGACAGGAGGGGAAACAAGCTGAGTCGGACAGACAGGAGGGGGAGACAAGGCTGAGTCGGACAGACAGGAGGGGGAGACCCCAAGGCTGAGTCGGACAGACAGGAGGGGGAAACAAGCTGAGTCGGACAGACAGGCAGGGAGACAAGACTGAGTCGGACAGACAGGAGGGGGAGACAAGGCTGAGTCGGACAGACAGGAGGGGAGACAAGGCTGAGTCGGACAGACAGGAGGGGAGACAAGGCTGAGTCGGACAGACAGGAGGGGGAGACAAGGCTGAGTCGGACAGACAGGAGGGGGAGACAAGGCTGAGTCGGAAAAAACCCCAGGTCGCAAATTTTCAGGCAATCGACCAGGACCTGCGGTGGCTGAGGACTCAATACGCCAGCCTGGGCCGCAGGGCAGCCGGCGCTGACTAAAGCTGGTTCAGGATTTGACTAAGAATTGACTGTGACGAATTCTTATCTGTTCAAAAGACTTATATTTTTTAATCCTATTATCCAACGCGTTTGTCAGGTCTTAGAATTTTGATGCCAAAGTATACGTTTTAAAATACCGGTATTTTGACAAGTTTTTGTACGAGTATTTTAAGCCGCTCGAAAATGCGCGCTGCAAATTTCGAAACGTATTTTTCAATTAATTTCATAAGATGAAACTACTTAAAGTAATATAGTGCGAAAGTGGACGCGGTCGCTATTGAGCCAGCAAGACTCGTAATCCGACTTGACTTCGGAATCGTCCAACCGAATTCCAGGGGCCATCCGGGACCACTTCGCCAGCCAATGAGCGGCCGAGCGCAACTTGGCCGCCTGGCGACAAGAAACTGCCTCGAGTCCTCTTCGAGTATCAGGTCTCTGGATTAGGTATAATAGATGCTAAATCCTCGTTTCATATCTAGAATCCAGTTGAAGATTCTCAGTCTCCGATCCCAGTCTCATATCTGAGATCCCAGTCTCATATCCGAGATCCCAGTCTCACATCTCAGGCTCCAGTCTCATATCTGAGATCCCAGTCTCACATCCGAGATCCCAGTCTCACATCTCAGGCTCCAGTCTCATATCTGATTTCCCAGTCTCATATCAGAGATCCCAGTCTCACATCTCAGGCTCCAGTCTCATATCTGAGATCCCAGTCTCACATCCGAGATCCCAGTCTCACATCTCAGGCTCCAGTCTCAGACCCGCAATCGCAGATGTTCCAAGCCAGCTACCTGACTTCCGCGCTGCTTGGCAGCCCCGGCACCTCGTCGGCACCGTCCTCCCTCGGTGTCGGCGGTGACGGCGGACAGGCTTCAGCGGCGGAGACAACGGCGCTGCTCCCGGCCGCTCCGCCGATGCAGCCGCCGGCGCCGCAGTTTCCGCCTCCGCCGCCACCGCCGTTCTTCCCGCTGCCGCCCTGGCGCTTCCCCGGCGGCCCGCTGGCGCTGCTGCAGTCCGGCCTTCGCCTCGCTGCCGCCGCGGCCGCCGCTGCCGCCAATCCACAGGCCGCGTTGACGCAGCAGCCGATTCCGCCGCTGCCGGCGCCCGACGACTTGCTGCTGCACTCGGCGACGCCTCGCGGCTCCTTCATGATCGACGACATCCTGCAGGCGCCCGGCGTCGGCAGCTTCTCCGCCTTCCGGCACTCAGAGGTGGCCTGCGCAGCCACGCAGACGCTCAGCGATCAGGAGGAGCCGGCCAGCGACTCGGCCAGCTCGTCTCCCTACCTGGGCGCCATCGGTGAGGACTTTCGCTTTAACTGAGGGATCTTGAGGAGTCACTGATAATCTTGAGAAGTCATTGATAATCTTGAGGAGTCACTGATGATTTTGAGGAGTCACTGATAATCTTGAGGAGTCACTGATGATTTTGAGGAGTCAGTGATGCTCTTGAGAAGTCATTGATGATCTTGAAGAGTCACTGATGATCTTGAAGAGTCACTGATGATCTTGGAAAGGCCTTGATGATCTTGAGAAGTTATTGATGATCTTAAGGAGTCACTGATGACCTTGAGGAGTCAATGATGCTCTTGAGGATTCACTGATGATCTTGGGGAGTCACTGATGATAATCAACCGAGTCAATGAGTCACAGAGTCACAGATTAGTGATCCCGAGGAGTGGCTGGTGAATGTGTGGCTCAATGGCGGTATTTCAATATCAGTGATACTGTTAGGGCCATTGACGATCGCAGGTGAAGGGATGCAGGAGTCATATATTGTTTTCGTGACCAGAGCAACTGAAGGGATTCCTAAAGATGCCTTTTGAATCCGATTTCATTCCTTTACTTAATCAAATGCAGTTTCTGCAATTGGCGGACCATGTGAAGCATTAAAACAGAACCACTTGGCTGTAAGCTGCTCGAAGATTGCTTTGAAAATAGCAGAGCTGGTGAGACTTGCGGCCAATCTGCAGCCAGACTGCAGCAGCCGATTGCCAACTTGATGCATCGCTGAGCAGAGGGGGTGGCTGCAGAGATGGCTTCTCTTGAACGCCTGCCGAGCCAGCTGAAGGTAGAAATGCAATGGGGGAGCTGCTTCTAAAAGAGAGAGAGAGAGTCTTGCTTGCCTCGATGCTTAATTGACTAAACAGCCTCGTTTCATAAGTCAGCATTCTATGGCTTCACCGCTTCCCACTCTTGGATTTTGCATTTTGTTAATCTTTGAATTGTTGATTGACTTAAACTGCCGCGTTGGCGCTGAAGGCTTGCAGTATGGCAGATCAGCCAGTGTGTCATCACGGCAGATCAGCCAGTGTGTCATCACGGCAGATCAGCCAGTGTGTCATCACGGCAGATCAGCCAGT
>NIVC01001143.1:180000-320011 GCA_002269645.1 Macrostomum lignano
GAGCTGCCTGACAAGCCCAAGCGGCCACCGCCACCGCTGCCTCCGCCGCCACCGCCACCGCCGCCTCCGCCGCCGCAACAGCCGCCGCCGCAGCCGCTGCCGCTGCAGGTGCCGGGTCTGCAGCCGTCGGTCCTGGCGGAAGTCGGAGGCGAATCGGCCGCTTCAGGCGCCGCTGACGGTGGCGGCGCCAGGAAGAAGAAATGCCGGACAACATTTTCGGGACGGCAGATCTATGAGCTGGAGAAGCAGTTCGAGTCCAAGAAGTACCTGTCCTCCTCGGAGCGGTCCGAGATGGCGACCTCTTTGAATGTCACGGAGACGCAGGTAAGATGAGATACTTGAACTGAGGGAGATGAGATGCGTGAAATCATTGATATGAGACATGAGATATGAGACATGAGCTGCTTGAGCTGAGTGAGATGAGATACTTGAACTGGGCGAGATGAGATGCATGAAATGGGTGAGATGAGATGCATGAAATGGGTGAGATGAGATGCATGAAATGGGTGAGATGAGATGCATGAAATGGATGAGATAAGATGCATGAAATGGGTGGGATGAGATGCATGAAAGCAGTGAGATGAGATGCATGAAATCATTGAGATGAGACATGAGATATGAGACATGAGGCTTGAGCTGGGTGAGATGAGATGCATGAAATGGGTGAGATGAGATGCATGAAATGGGTGAGATGAGATGCATGAAATGGATGAGATGAGATGCATGAAATCAGTGAGATGAGATGCATGAAATCAGTGAGATGAGATGCATGAAATGGGTGAGATGAGATGCATGAAATCAGTGAGATGAGATGCATGAAATGGGTGAGATGAGATGCATGAAATCAGTGAGATGAGATGCATGAAATCAGTGAGATGAGATGTATGAAATGGGTGAGATGAGATGCATAAAAGGGGTGAGAAGAGACACAGTCGTCATTGTGAGACACTTGTAATCTGTTCTTCAAAGTGATGAAGGAACTGAAGCTGATATCTGGAAACTCGCAAACCAAATTCATATTTTAACGAGTGAGATATTGAAGCGCAAGATAGATGCAGTGAAATAGGGGATTCTGAATGACCTCAGCTGCAGTGATCAGGCAAATCAAGGAAGTCATCATCGTGCATTGATTGGGCTGCATCCATTACGCTGAGCCACTGCGCATGCGCGGCAGCTTCTAAGCCATTGCCGCTGATGGGCAGATAATGCGGATCAGTCCGCGAGCTCTTCAGAGCTCTGCCAAGCGGCCGCGCGGTCTTAAATCAGACAGCAAAATCCGGACATGAGCTCCAATTGCACCGCCCAACTCGGGGGAAGAAAGTGGGATAAATGACAAAATTCTTCCCTAAATGCCCTTGACATCGGGCATCAGAGTTGAGGTAAAAACTTGCGCCTTGGCGCGGCCCGAAGGCGACTTAATATCTAGCGATAATGATGCTGGTAATTGCTTCATCTGGCGAGTTATCCGTGCCCCGGTCCGCTCGCTGGAGCATGATATTTTGTCAAATGAGCGAATAAGTGTTTGGCTGAGGCGCTTGGGAAAAAACTCCCATCGGCCCGGCTCATAACCAACTCGAGCGACTCCCGGCCCGTCCCACTCCCTGCAATTTCGGCCGCCCCCTCGACCCGGCCGCTTCAAATGCCAGCCGAGATGCGAGGTAATTAGCCGGAGAGATTACCGCGCAAATTATAACTTGAAAGCCGCCGCTTGCCCAGGCCGAGCCGGCCCGCCCAATGCTGAGGCACGTCCGGGGCCTACGCAGGGCCATAAGGCGGTCCCAATTAAGGAGAAGCTATCATAGATGGGTGGGGGAGCCCAGCATCCCCAGCCATCATCAACAATATGTTTTCTGCGATGGCTCGGGACCCTCGCTTCTTCCATCCTCAGAATTACCGCTTTGCTCACGCCCATTCTCCTTACCCCGAGGGAAAGGGGCGATACTGTCTCCATGCTCAGGCTCCTAACTGCTCCATCAGCATCCGCCTTGCCCCGCGGGAGAAGCTGCCGGGGAAGGAGAGAGCAGGAGGATGAAAGTTGTCTCATTTGGGCTGGCCGGGGGACACGGCAAAGTCTCCGAAATCGCCACGCCCAGGTAGAAGGCCCTAGCGGACAGGGGAGCCCATTGAGGGACTCATTAATTGAGGTTGCGGGAGGCAAGATATTGGCAGGGCTGGGGCCAGTCCGGCGTGGACGTGACCTCATCGACAGTTCGTCTGTCCACAGCCACAGCTCCCGGGCCCCTCCGCGGTCGGGGCCACAGCAGGCCACAGCATGCAGCTCGCAGCCCCGCCCCCTTGCCCCTTTGCAGATAAAAATCTGGTTCCAGAACCGGCGCACCAAGTGGAAGAAGCAGGAGAACATCTCCAACGTTGAGGCTCAGCAGTACCGCCAGCAGGTCGGGCAGGACAAGGCCGAGGGCCCGGCTGACGCGGACGGCGATGAGGACGAGGCTGACAGTCGAGAGCACCAACAGCAGCAGCTGCAGCAGGGAGCTGCGCCGTGTTGCCCAGAACCTGTCGCAGGCCACCAGCTGGGCCTGGCTTGGCTCAGTGGCTCCGTTCTTGGCGACGGGGAGGCCAGCAGTTGCTTCGTGGCCGGCCGTGCAACCGCGGATGACTAGCTGGGAGCGAATAAGAGTTTTGATAACACAGCTTACTCGGACAACTCGGATGTCTGTGCTGCTGAGCTGAACTTCCTGCAACCCATTCGATACATTATTGAGAACCGAGTCCCTCCGATCCGATCATCATTTCTTATCATGCGTTATAAAATTTATTCTCGCACAACGCAACCGTAAGCTGTTGGCGGAAGCTGCAATAAATTAGATGAAGGATGCCAGCATAAAGGTTACTTTACTATGAGTTTTTTGTCGGATCCTCCGAATATCATCAATATAAAATTATTTCCTTGCTACTTACTTTCGGACTTGAGTAGCATCCTGAGCACGCGGTAGCTGAAGTTTCATGAACGCCTTCTCCGAAGCATGAATGCCTCGACCTCCTGCCGGCGCGCACCCGCTCACTTCTACGTTGATATTATTAGATAAAACCTTATTGGACAGCGTCTCGACTTACTCGACTGTTTCATATTGCAGATGCTTGCAATTCAAAAAAATTCTCTATTGAACTAACCGGATTCGAATTGCGTGCTTTGAGTACAGCAGCTTCGTTTGGTCAGGGTGGCAACGTCTTTCTGGACTAGGCCGTAGATCCTTTGCAGTCCGAATTGCATGAGACTTTTAACTTATACTTCAGTAGTAGCTATCAGTGCAGATTAGCCACAATTGTACCGGTAGAAGCAGGTTTATTTAGCTGAAATCCCAATGCTCTTTAAATTGCGATTGAAGTACTGAGGAGCTAAGGGCCGACTTGGTAAACTCTTTACTTATCAGTTTATGAACCTGTCAGTTTATTTGCATGATCAAATAAAACTACTGTGGGTGTAGATTTAGAACTACATTATTTAAAACCAAGATGAACTTCGACTAAACGAAGCATTAGCCCTTGTCTTGGAGATTTCTGCATGAATCTCGCAGGACAGTGCTCAAAGTTACTTAAAATTGCTTCATCAGAATGTGGCCGCATTGCAGAGGCGTTATTCTTGGTACAATTTCCTCTGCATCTAGCTTCATTAGTGGCGCGATGTTCCAAAGAATTTCTAGAAGAAACATTCGGTTTTCTGAAAACAGCTCGAGCTCAGATCGCACTATTCTGCAGCGAGGATCTGCAGAAAGAGGATCTGCATGGAGGTTGCTTATGGTCGCAGCGGGTGTCTCCTACATCCTCGGTATGAGTCTTAGAATCCCTTAGGCAGCGGAGATAAGCCTGCTCCGAGAGTGAGGGAAAAGGGGGAAAGGAAGGCGAGGAAAGAGAAAGCGAGAGACCAAGGAAGGCGGTTTCGGCGAGACTGTGAGGATAATTTATTGGTCCATTCACCGGCTCCGTCCGCCCAACCGCTCATGCGCTTCCTTCCGCTCGGCTTCAGTTCTGCCCCAACTCTGCAGCAATGGACTGCCGAGCGAGCGAGAGGAGGGAGGCTGCAGGACGCGGATGAAACGATGGAGGAGACGCATGACAGGACGAGTAGGCGATAGTGCGGGAATGAATCAGAGTTAGTTCTGTTCTTGTTCTCAGAGGGGGAGAACAAGTGTAGACAGTAATGGAGGCCCTTGTTTGGACTCTGAAGTATCGGATGGATCCAGGTTTGATTTCACGCGCGGTGGCATGCAGCATTAACTTGTGAATCGTGCGGGCGATTCTCGCCAATAGACCAACCCTTAAAAGGCAAGCTCAAATGTGTACATGCAGTGTATGAGCGAATGGGCATGATCACTGCTTCCCTTCTCACTGGCTGCAGATTTGCGGCGTGCCATACTGAATTTATCCAAGTAGCTGATCTGTTCACTGCTCTGCTACTCTCGAGTCTGAGCGCACCACCTGGATGCGGGTTAGAGAAATAAAACGCGCAGTCGGCAAGTAGGCACAGGCTTTTATAGAATGGCGGCAGGTAAAGCCACTTTGATTTAGTTAAAGCGGAATATATTTAATTAGCGAGCTATGCACGTACGATAATGTTATTATTGCCATGAATGGCGTGACCAAGTGACAATGCTTGCAGGTTGAGTGAGCCAGTTAAGCGCGTGACTCGGTCGGGTCTTTCGCCTTTAAGCAAACGCATCATTTGTTCGTTCTACGAGTAATCGGGGACGTGGTCGGCGTCGACTGGGAGATGGCGGCGATGGACTTTAAACTACACGACGGAGGGCTTGAGTCCACACGCGCACACGAAGCACAGGTCACAGAGTGAAGAGCGACTGAGCTGGGGAACACCGCAATAGTTTAATTTAGCTAGTTTGCTGCTCACGGGCCACAATGAGACAGTGGGGAGAGAAACGGCCATAAAGCTTTTTGGGTTCTTTCAATTGTTTGCTAAGCTATAAGCCAATTAAGCTACGAGCGTATCTCCGCCCTTGGGCTGATGTCGCAATTCAGTGCACAGATGCGATGACAGTGTAATGATAGGAGTATTTCGGAGACGCAGAGAAGGCTGGGAGATGGGTCTGCAGGCTTTGACTGGCGATGATGCAAGAGGGCAATCGGTGACTATTGATGTGTACTGCCCTCGTCGATCTTTGCAAAGAAACGTCTACAGTAAGCTCCAATCTTATCTGATCTATGAAGTATGCAATATGTAAATAGATATAGACAATCAAAATAAAAAGCACTGTAAAATTAATCGTCGTATACAGATCATTGATCAATAGAGAACGTCCACGATCAGGTGCTGAGTCAATATCAGTAAGATACCTATATGAGTTGGGTTTGTGTTGAATATATGACAACAATGGTCCCTGGAGACAAGGGAGAGGCAGCTCCCGAGTCCCAGCGACTGGCGAAAACCGAAACAAGTGGACAGAGAGAGAGAGAACGAACAGGTGTCACTTGGCAGTCCAGATGAAGCTGTTGTTGTCCCAGGCGCCAGTGGCCACAGCCAGCCCGCTGGGACTGATGCCCAGACAGGAGATGCGGTTGTCGTGGCCCAGCATGATGCCTACCCGCTCTTCCAGCAGCGTGTCCCACACGTGGCAGTTATAATCGTCGTAGCCTGCAATGAGAAGGCGGCCGCTGCGGGACACGGACAGACACGTGCTACCACACTGGATGAATTCATCACTGAAGTTGGCGAGCATCTGATCGGCGCGGATGTCCCACATTCGGCAGCTGCCGTCGTCGGAAGAGGTGGCGAAGGCGTAGTCGCACTGCGGAAAGTAGTCGACGCCGTTGACGTCCATCTCGTGGCCCTCGTAGGTGGCCCGGCAGTGGCGCTCGCGCAAGTCCCACAGCTTGGCAGTGTGGTCGCTGGAGGCGCTGACAAAGTGGCGGTGGCTGTCGGCGAGTGCCAGCGCGTTCACGTCGTTATCGTGGCCCTCAAAGCGGTGCACAATTTTGCCGGTCTCCAGGTCCCAGAAGGCGCAGGTTTTGTCGCCTGACGAGGTGACACAGTGCTTGGCGTCAGTGAATCGGATGCAGGCCAGGTAGCCATCATGGCCTGTGAGCTCCACCGGCTCTGCCTCAGTGTCATCCAGGTTGTGGATGGACAGCAGGTTGTCCAGGCCGCCGCTAGCCACCCGGGTGTTGTCGGGGTTGAACCGGCAGGACATGACCCAGGCAGTCTTCAGGAAGATGGCGTTCAGCTTCGCGCAGGAGAACGCGTCCCACAGGAAGATCTTGCCATCCTGACCGGCTGTGATAAGGTTGGTGGACTCGTTGCCCCACTGCAGATCTGTCAGCTTGGCCAGGTGACCGTGAAGCTCCTTGCGCACCTTGAACTTCAGCCGGCCCAGGGGCTGCTGGTTCTCGGTGGCTGTCACGTAGTCGGCGTCGGCGACCTCCTTGCGCGCAACCTTGATCTTTGCCTTCATCTCCTTGATCTCTTCCATGAGCTTCTGTTCCTCCTCGCACGGCTGATCATCGTCCATGCCTTGGCTGTTTCTCACTGTGCAGGCCGCAGCTGTCGGTTTGTTTTCTGTGGGCGCCTCTTGGCTGGCGATAAGTCCGAGACTGCGCAGCTCAGGGGTGCAAGCAGGCTTAAAGCTGTAGTTAAGCAGTCAAAGAAAATATCGGAGTGTCAGATTTTCCTGCTTGGCTTGCTCCCCTCTCGAGTCTGTGAACTCAGCTCACCCTCCCTGACTCTGTTGTATGCGGAGCGGCCTGTTTCCCCACTCGCCTTGAGAAGTCGGCTAACGCTAAAGCAAGGGAAGAAGGGAAATCTGGACCGGCTGAAAACAGACACAGGCTCGGGTGTACCCTGGCCTGGGGGGTATCTCTTCCCTTACTGCCTTTCCACTCCTTTCTTCCCTCTACATAACCCTCGCTAGAATTGTGGAGAGACGAGAGTGCAGTCTAGGACGGGGGTGACTGGGGTGGATCGGAGGGTATGGAAAGGACTTCAGATTTTGGGGGGCTGCGCACGACCCAGCCCCTGACAGAAAGTTATCGATCGGAATCGCTCGCCACACCAGTGAATCGGGGGTGGGGAAAGCGTGCTGGCGGCGGAGGGGGCGGGCCGCAGCGCACGTGCTTAAACCCCCCAACCCCCATCTCACACGGATCAATAACTTTGCGCGCGGGAGGCCTCCCTTCTGCGCGTACCGCACGGGGCTGGGGAGACACGAAGCGCCTTCTCGTGCTTTGCTATTTGCCCCGCATTATTTCTAATTAAGTCGTCGCCTATCAGCCCCCGCCACCCCCTCAGTCCTCATCCCTATCCATCTCGCTCCGCCCGCCCTGCTCACTGCAGTTATTCCTGCCCGCTACTCCTGGCCTGTCCTGTCCGGCCAATTCTGCGCGAGAGTGGGGCAAAACTGCGCAGCGCCCCTCTCTCCCTACGGCCCTACCCCAAACCCCCTATCCATGTCCCCGCAGTCCTCCACGCAAACTTGCAGCGAACAGGAAGAACTTCTCTGGGCCCTGCCCCTGCCACTGAAGTGAAGAAGCATTGCATGCCTGCCAAAGCTGCCAGAGACAGAAAGCAGACCCCTCAGCCTCAACTCCTCCCCAGTCTGCATGCCCTGCTGCACCAAGTGGCTGACGGCCACTGCCACTAAGCTAGCATTGCTGGCGTATCTGCGGTGGCTGCGGTGGTGTGGGGGGGTTGGTTCGCTACTTCCTGCTGCAGGTGGAAGAAAACCTTGCGCTGTGCGGAAATTTAAGCCATATCTGACACTGCAAAACTGCTACATAAGTGCTACGTACTGTGTGTCATGTACTATGTCATATGTGCCATTTGCGCACACAATGTTTTCAGCTATAAAAATGGAACTTGTACAATAAAAAAGCCGCGTATACTACTAACAGCTTTCATAGCGAACTGGCTGTGGCTGCTGCCCCATTTCGAGTATGATATTATTGAAAATTTTATTTGCTAAGATACAGCACGCAGCTCGGCACGGCTGAGCTCTTATCTCGCTGACACTTTTGATTTACTGCAATGCGCCTACAGAGGTTTCCTAGTGTTTTGTTTAATGAAGAAGTCTTTATATTGGGTAGAATTTGGAACACTAATAGAGGCTTCGAGTGTTCCTATGCTTTTATTTGGAGTTCCATTGGAATATAACATGAATACTTATGGTCAAATTTTCGAGTTGAACGTACGAGCGTATATGCGGACATGGCTTGCTCAAGCAGTGCGTATATGCCATGCCCCACAGAAGGCAACTCGGTTCCCAAAAAAATCAAACAAAAAGGGTAACCCAGGGGCTCCATCTGAAGCAGTGTCAACAGCAGCAATGAATTGAATGTCAGGATGTCAGAGCTCCGTGTTGAGTGTCAAGAATCGCTATTTAGGGTGTTAGGGGGCAGAGCAGCTCAGCGGTAATCAGGAGTCAGCAGAGTGGGTAGAATTGTCTCAGAGCCGGCTGTGAGACAATGTCACCGAAGGGTGTCCATGCAGCCCTCCTGCTACGAGTATTATTATTCATATATTAATATGATTGGGGTGTCAGGGCTGTCAGAATGTTGAGTGTCAGGAGTCGCTTTCTAGGGTTTCAGGGCCACCAAGGGACCTCGCACACTCGCAGGCACTTACTGACTAAATCAAAGTCGAACAACATCTGGCAATGAAGGGCAATGTCGCATCGTCCAATCTCCGAAATCTCACCAGTCCGATCCCGTAAATCCCCTTCTCCCTGCCAGATCCCCGCCGTGTCAGGGGAGTGGAGTGAGCCCGCGGGGTGCTTAATCCGCTCACCGCTGCCCAGCCGACAGCGATCTGCTCATCCCGGACCCAATAAATCTCATATGACAGCGGAATCACACCGTCACCCGCCCTGCCATTAGGCCAATAATAACTACCTTTACTCGAACTTAATTAGCTAGTCGGCTCAAGCGAACTTCTCCCCAGGGAGGGGTGGGCATGCAAGACGAATTGGGACTTTCAAATGGAGAAGCCAAGGGCAGATTCGAACCCGGGACACCTATATGAGCTCCACTGGATTAGAAGCAAGTGAAGGAGTCTTTGCTCCTCCCTCCGTGGAGTCCCTGAAATATACTGTTTTGCAGTAAGTAGTATATTGCGGATTGTAACAATATATAATATTGTAGTACGAGTATATAATATATTTCAACGAGAATATTATAGCTCAAAATTGATCAACGGGACAAAAAAGGGATGCCAACACAGATTATTTATTGCAGATTGGGACAACACCAAGAAAGATTCTAGGAAAGCACAAAAGAAGGCGAATAAGCAAATTTTATATAGCAAACTTTGCACGTGACACTTATTCAGCTTGAAAAAATAATATATCGATTCCATAGTAGGACGTGGTAACACCAAACCACAAAGTACTTTGTGCAAAAATAAATCCGTGCTAAACAGGTGCGGCTGCAGCAAAACGGAGGCAGAAAACTGGAACTGCCGCAGCCGCAGGGGGCCGGTTAGGTGCGATCAGATTAGAACCAACAAACACTTCTTCAAGAGCTTTAAAGCCTTTTTACACACACGGGTAGAGTTTTTTTTTACAAAAACTGGTGCCGAGAAAGCTTTGAATAAGTAAAAAAAAACAATAAAAATGTAGAATAAAAAAATTGCCGCTTAACCACGAGCGATAAAAAATTTGGTGATCGCGTGAGCCAGCGTGGGGGGGTCCTTTAGCCGCTGGGGGCTCTGGGCGCTACCGCAAATCAAAGGCGATCAATCAGCTGGGAGACGAGCAGTCCTGCCAACTCCCCTGACCCCTGACAGATGCGTACGCCAATTTGATTCTGTATTGAGCCCGCCACCGCAGACGCAAGTTTTGGCAGCAGCTCAGCTGCAACTGAGGCGCAAAGTGGAGCAGCCAATCAGAGCGGAGAGAGGGGTGAGAATGACGCAGGGGTGCGCATGTACAACAAACCTACACTGGGCTCGGGTCGCGGCCAGAGTCCTCAAGTGCTGAGTCGGTGGTGCTGAAGGGGGAAAGTAGCAGAAAATGTTCAGCAAGCGAGTCAGAGAATGGTGCAGACCTCGCTCTCCTCCACCTTGTTGTTCTTGGCCTTCTTCTTGCCCTTGCCACCCTTGGCCTTGTCTCCGTGGTGATGGTGCTTCTTCTTCTTTTTCTTCGGCTTCTTGACCGGCTCCTCCGGGGTGGCGCCCGAGTTCTGCGTGTCCACGGAGACGATGGTCTCGCCTTCGTCGGAGAAGTCATCAGACCGCGGCGGCTGCCGCGTGTCGCCGGCCGAGTTGGGAGCGTCGGCGGCGGCGGCGGCTGCGGCGGCACCGGAGGCCTCGCTGCGGCGGTTGTTGCGCTGCCGCTCGATGTCGTCGGCCAGCTGGTCCATGCCGACTGTGCGGGCAAACTCGTCCGCCTGCAGGGTCTGGTCACCGGAGTGCACCTGCGGGACGAAGGAGATCGGAAAATGTCAGTAGGCAGGATGATCAGGCACCAGGAGACTGGGTGTCAGGATGATCGGGTGTCAGGAAGACTGTGTGTCAGGAAGACTGTGTGTCAGGAAAACTGGATGTCAGGAAGATCGGGTGTCAGGAAGACTGTGTGTCAGGAAGACTGTGTGTCAGGAAGATCGGGTGTTAGAAAAACTGGATGTCAGGAAGATCGGGTGTCAGGAAGACAGGGTGTCAGGAAGACTGTGTGTCAGGAAGATCGGGTGTCAGGAAGACTGGGTGTCAGGAAGATCGGGTGTCAGGAAAATCAGTTTTCAGGATGATCGGGTGTCAGGAAGACTGTGTGTCAGGATGATCGGGTGTCAGGATGATCGGGTGGCAGGAAGACTGTGTGTCAGGAAGACTGGGTGTCAGGAAGACTGGGTAACAGGAAGACTGGGTGTCAGGAAAATCGGGTGTCAGGATGATCGGGTGTCAGGAAAACTGGGTGTCAGGAAGACTGGGAGTCAGGAAGACTGTGTGTCAGGATGATCGGGTGTCAGGAAGACTGTGTGTCAGGAAGACTGTGTGTCAGGAAGACTGTGTGTCAGGAAGACTGTGTGTCAGGAAGATCGGGTGTCAGGAAGACTGTGTGTCAGGATGATCGGGTGTCAGGAAGACTGTGTGTCAGGATGATCGGGTGTCAGGAAGACTGGGTGTCAGGAAGACTGTGTGTCAGGAAGACTGTGTGTCAGGAAGACTGTGTGTCAGGATTATCGGGTGTCAGGGAGACTGCGTGTCAGGAAGTCTGGGTGTCAGGAAGACTGGGTGTCAGGAAGATCGGGTGTCAGGAAAATCAGGTGTCAGGATGATCGGATATCAGAAAGACTGGTTGTCAGGAAGACAGGGGGTCAGGAAGACTGTGTGTCAGGATGATCGGGTGTCAGGAAGACTGGGTGTCAGGAAGACTGTGTGTCAGGAAGATCGGGTGTCAGGAAGACTGGGTGTCAGGAAAATCAGGTTTTAGGATGATCGGGTGTCAGGAAGACTGGGTGTCAGGAAGATCGGGTGTCAGGAAGACTGGGTGTCAGGATGATCAGGTGTCAGGAAGACTGGGTGTCAGGAAACTCGGGTTTCAAAATCAAAAATTATCAAAAAAACACCAGCTGCCCCAATCAAAGGAAGACCAGCTGCCCCAATCAAAGGAAGACCAGCTGCCCCAATCAAAGGAAGACCAGCTGCCCCAATCAAAGGAAGACCAGCTGCCCCAATCAAAGGAAGACCAGCTGCCCCAATCAAAGGAAGACCAGCTGCCCCCCCCCCCGATCAAAGCGCACCTCGGACGGCACCGGGATGCCCGCTTTGAGCAGCCGCCGGCCGAACTCCTCCCTCTCCTTCTCGATGCACAGGGTGATGAGGTTTCTGAACCGGTGCGGCTGGTTGGGGAAGGTTTTGTTCAGCTTGGCCAGCGCCTCGAAGGCCAGGTCCGGCCAGAAGGTCTCAATGATCTGGTCGAACAGCTCCTCGTTGTTTTTTTCGATGGCGTCGCAGAGGTTCAGGTAGACGGCAAGCAGGTAGTGCGAGTGCCCGCTCGTATCTTTGCGCTCCACCTTGATGGCCTGCCGGTAGTGCGACTTCACCATGTCCGCGTTGCTTAGCAACGGGTAGCCGGTTGACTTGCGATTGTCTGAGCCGGCGCTGGCGGACTGAGGGCGGATAGGGTTGGGATCCGAGTTAGGGTGGATGGGATCTGAGTGAGGGTGATGGGATCTGAGTGAGGGTGGATGGGATTCGAGTTAGGGTGGATGCCGGATGGGATCTGAGCGAGAGTGGATGCCGGATGGGATCTGAGCGAGGGTGGATGCCGGATGGGATCTAAGCGAGGGTGGATGGGATCTGAGCGAGGGTGGATGGGATCTGAGTGAGGGTGGATGGGATCTGAGTGAGGGTGGATGGGATCTGAGTGAGGGTGGATGGGATCTGAGTGAGGGTGGATTTGATCTGAGGAAGGGTGGATGGGATCTGAGCGAGGGTATACGGCATATTAAAGATAGTAAAACAATCTGTGCATAGGATCACGTGACCGCTTCTCACATTGTCGGGCAGCTCGGGATCGGCCCCGGCGCGCACTAGATTGTTATACATGAACTCCTCGTCGATGCCCTGGGCGTAGTGCAACGCAGTACGGGTGCTCTGCATGGCGGCACGGGGCGGCGGCGCGGATCATTTGCAAAGCGGCGAACATAATATATCTACTATTAGTAGCGCTATTAGAGATGTTGCTAAAATCCGCTCCAACTTCAAATAGAAACTCACGTGGTCGCGCAGGTCCACCTGGCCCGGGTGCTTGTCCAGGATGTGCTTCAGGATGAACCGGCGCTCGTAGATGACCGCCCAGTGGATGAGGCTCTGGCCCTTCTTGTCCACCACCTCGCAGGCCTCCTGGGTTGCGGTGTCTCTGAAGCCGGCCGTGTTGCCGAGTATTGTCAGCTTGCGGAGATTCCGGTACAGAATCTGCGGTGCGGGAAGGGCTCGGACATTGCGAAACAGGGAATCTCATCCCTGAGATTTAAACTAAGGGAATCTCACCTCTGAGATTTAAACTATGGAATCTCAACCCTGAGATTTGAACTAAGGAATCTCACCCCTGAGATTTGAACTAAGGAATCTCACCCCTGAGATTTGAACTAAGGAATCTCACCCCTGAGATTTAAACTAGTGAATCTCACCCCTGAGATTTAAACTAGTGAATCTCACCCCTGAGATTTGAACTAAGGAATCTCACCCCTGAGATTTGAACTAAGGAATCTCACCCCTAAGATTTAAATCAGGAAATCACACCCCTAAAATTCAACAAAAGAACCTCACTATACGAAAAAACGGTAAATCTTACACCTGAGTCCCAATCTCAATCCCTGAGATAAAAGTTCTACGAGCGGATCTCAGACATTCAATCGAGGCATAAGGATTCGAACTCGGCTCCTTGACAAATTCAGCTTGTAGGGCGAGGCACGCGCCCCGTTGCCCCTAGCAACCGGGTGATTTGGCGAGAAGCAGAGCTCCGCCATTCTTCCCACCCGCCCCACCGCCTCCCCCAGCTGAGTTGACAGAGTCTGTGAAAACCGCCAGTGCGGATAACTGACTGAGGAGCCGCTTTGCTGACAGGCACGGCTTCCCACCTGCCGGGGAGCAGATGGGGAGCAGAGATGCCGAGATGGGGGTTGCGCGTGGGATGCGAAATCGGCAATAATGGCGGGTCGATGCAGTTCATCCCCCCACTCCTCTCTCCTTTGTACTGAGAAAAAATTCTCATTGTCAACTTTTCCTGTTGTGAGACAGTATTCCCACTGCATTGGGAAGCCGGTTGGATGGGATAGCTGTGGGAATAGGAAATGGGAAGCCTGGTGGCATTCGGCTCCTCAAGCGTAAAGTCAACTCTATTAATGAATTGATAACAGAAACTTATTAGCTGACGAGGCATTATACAGTATTAACCCACGCTGTTTACCCACCCAGACTTTCTCGATCTGCTCCAGCCGCTGTGCCAGCTTCTTGTCCGCCTTGGCCTTGCTGTGTCGCAGCTTGGCGAGGTTCCGCCAGCCGACGCACGGCCAGTAGCCGGTGCCCAGGCAGGTCGCCCGGAGCTCCTCGTCGGACATCGCCCGCAGAGCCGGCAGCAGGGCGGCGTCCAGCTCCTCTAACGAGTCGAGAATGGCGGAGGCGTCGAACTCGTCGCGCCGCTTCAGCTCGTTCAGCATGGCCTGATCAGCCAGGGTGCGCATCCGGCTGTCCGGCTTCCAGAACTGGTAGCCCATCTTCACCAGGTGGTCGAAGATCTCTCGCTCCTGGGCAAGGAAGGCCAGCATGATCTCGTGGTCCAGAGAGGCCAGGGAGGTCTTGTAGTCCACGCAGTTCTGCACCAGCGGCAGCAGGATGTCCTTGTTGACGTGGTTTGAGGCCTGTTGAGTAAATTTAAGCTGCGTCAGTCAGGAATTCGAGCTCTTTTGACACGCAGTCTCTCCAGACCGCCTCCCCACACGGCAAGCAGAGCTGAGCTGCCTCCCCACACGCAGAGCTCAGCCGCCTCCCCACAAGCAGAGCTCAGCCGCCTCCCCACAAGCAGAGCTCAGCTGCCTCCCCACACGGCAAGCAGAGCTCAGCTGCCTCCCCACAAGCAGAGCTCAGCCGCCTCCCCACACGCAGAGCTCAGCCGCCTCCCCACATGGCAAGCAGAGCCCACACGGCAGGCACTCACCTTGAAGGCAATCCAGAACGGCACCATCATGCTGCCATCCTCCTCATCTTCCCGGAAGCGGACCTGGAAGTCCACATCCGGCCTGGTACGCTCCAGCAGCAGCTGCGCAGCCTCCAGGCTGTACTGACAGTCGATGAGCTGCCGCAGCAGTGGCTGCCGATCAGCGCTGCCGTCCTCGTTCAGGCGGCTCTCGTCATACAGGTCCAGCCGCAGGTCCGGGTTCTCCTCCAGTGCGGCCCGAAGACCCGAGGCGTCACCAGCCAGGCAGCGGTGCACCAGCGTCACGGTCGGGCGCATCTCAACAAGGTAGTCGCGAATCTCCGGGTGCCGCTTGGAGATGTCCAGGTGATAGTTGGTCACTTTCACCCAGTAGGAGACCAGCTCGGCCACTTGCTGCATGTCACCCTCCTTGATTGCCTCGTCCAAGGGCGGCGTGAACATCTCCAGGGTCTTCAGCACGGCGCGGTTGGTGGTGCACGTGCGAGCTGTGCGGCCCTTGCTGTTGGCAAAGCCGGGGTCCACCCCGATCTACGGCGGCAGTGGTGCGAAGATGTTTATTCTAATGTCATTTGTCAAGGACCACCAGAAGCACATGGTCAATGGGAGAGAGGATTGGCTTCGTGCCAAGTTACAGCGGCACATGAGGCCCATGAGGCCAACCCCTAAGGGCACAGAGTGGTGCACATGCCTGACAAGGAGAAAGTCAAGGTCAAATTTCGCTATGATTTTCGGCATTGCCTGAAGCTCCTCTCCAAACAATCCAAAGGGATTTTAAGACTTTAAACCCACGAGGGACAGCCACCAAGGAAGACAGTTCCAAGGAGGGCAGATGTACACCGCTGAGTGCCTGCGTACGCTCGTACACACATGTACAGCCCTGAAAACACCGGCAATTCCATCCTAGGTTCACTCAGATTGACTCACCTTGAGCAGCGCATTGATGAGGGGCAGCGGAGCCGAGCAGGCCACGGCAAAGTGCAGCGCGGTGTTCTTAGTGAGGTTGCGCATGTTGTAGTTGATGCCCGCAAGCGAGTACGCGTACACCAAGGAAACCAGCCGACCGGGGTCCAGCGACTGCAGGTTCTTGGACACCGCCAGCCAGTGCAGCCAGCCGTTGCCGTTCTTATCCTTGAAGTTGACCTCAGCCTCGGACAGATGCGGGATGAGCTCGTGCAGCCGGTCCAGTCCTTCATCCGTGAGGCCCACCAGGATTTCCTTCATCTCCTCCATGGCGGTGGGCGGCGGAGGCTCCTGCGGTTCAACCGCCTCTTCATCAGCAAATTCCTCTTCCTCGCCAGCCTCGGGCTCGGCCGCTGGGGGCTCCTCGGCGGCCGGGGGCTCCTCGGCGGTGTCCGGCCGCTTCTGCTGCAGCTCGGAGGCAGAGCCGGCGGGTGAGACGGCCGCCTCGTCCTCCTGCTGAGGGTCGTCCTTGTGGGTCATGCCGACAGGTCCGGGTCAGTCAGGCGAGCAGAAATCGGATTCTCGGATGTCGAGCGCTTCCGTCGTGTGCTTGAGTGCTCAGGCAGAGTGGGCTGATGAGCTAAGAGAGGCTTTCTGGCTGCAGCCGGCTTTCCTATTGTTTTAAGCAGCTCCCCTGCTTTAGTGCGCTAGTGGGGCGGGCGGAATATCGATTTTTGTCCCAGCTACTCCGCATTCACTCCTCAGCCTCCGGCCCTGCAGCCGCCAGTGGATTCTGGGCTGCTCCAAGCGGCCTCCCCGCGATGGAGACGGAAAGTTTTTTCCGTCCAGAAATTTCTGCTCGCTCCGCTCTCCGCCGCAGCACTCCGGCTGGGAGCAAACACAGGCAAGCGGCTCTTGCCGGCCTCGTCCCAACCACGGCCAAGTGCATTCCACAGAAACAATGCAAGCGTTGCCATAGCAACTGCAGCAGCTGGTCCCTCGCCTCTCTCCCCAGTCCATCTCTAAGCCAAATGTGGGCAAGACTTGCAGGCACTGGGGGGGGGGGAGACTTCGCGTGTTTGTTGGCTGTCTTGGAAGAGAAGCGAGTGACGTCAGGCAGGTGAGCCGACGGAGGAGCAGGGCAGGTGCAGCGGACGGGCTATTTTCCGACGCATGTCAAACACAATGCCAGGGGAGAAAGCTCCATTCATCAGCGAATTGGTCAGGCAAAACATTGCCTCAAGCCGAGCCGCTGCCGCTTGCGGGGGTGGTCGGGCGGTCTGGAATTCTGCAATCTCGTACTGCTATTGAAATAGAAAAATACTCGTAGCTCAATGTCGATGTCGAGTCAGTGACTGAGCATGCAGAATGAGGGAATTGTTCGTCTCCGTTGGTTTCCTCAACGACTGCTGAACTATTCTACCCTAAACACACAGCCTCATCAGTGAAAGAAAGCTCGGGGTTTGCCAGTAGAACAAAGATGATTGACAACAGCGGCTCTCGTGCCTGAGAAAATCAGGAGTCTGTGAGCGATGGAAGCTTTGCTGGCAATTTAGGAGCAGATGGACCAAAATTAAAACTGGCGACGACTGCTAAAGAGCGCTAAAGAGCAAGCAGCTCTGGTGCGCATTTCTGAATCAGTCAAAGGAAAACGTGTTTTAGCGGAGCCGCAGGTGGCTTGGTACGTGCAAGTCACTTCAAGCAGCCCAAAAAAGTCTGTTAAAATCGGTGTATTGGTACAGAAATTCCTAGTAGAGCTTAAGTCCCTATTATGATATTTTGTATCGATATCGGTGCCGTCAATGATTTGCCGGAGAGTAACTACTACAGCAGCATCAGCAGCGAGCAGTTCCGCTGTCACGGCAAGCCGGCCTCGCAGCAGCCGTTGACAACGCTCTGAGTCCTGTGGTAAATCCAGCTGCCGATGAGCACCAGCTGGCTGACCTTCTTGTTCATCACGGACGGGTCCCAGCTGGTGCTCTCCCGCTGCAGCAGGGTGAACATGCCCGGCTCCACCAGCTCCTGCATGCTGGCCGCTGCCGAGGCCTCGCTCTCCCCGGCCAGCATCGCCGTGTCCTTGTAGATCTCACTCATCGTGTCGAACAGCGCGTTCAGCTTGGCGTCCATGTTGGCCACGTGCCAGCCAATCATCTCGCAGCTGCTGGCCCCGGTCGGGTAGCTCACGGTGGTGGCCATGTTGCACAGGGGTGTCGGCTTGGGCGTTTGGCTCCTCGCCGAAGAGCCGCTGTTCTGCTGGTTGCTCTGGTGCCCCTGACTCTCCTGCGGCTGTGGCTGCCGCTGGACTGGCGGTCTGTGCCGCGACCTGTGCGAAGGCCTCGCCAGCGGAGGCTGCTGCAGACGCCGAGACTGGTGCTCGCACTGCAGGTGCCGGCGCTTCCGCTGCTCCGCAACCCCGTCGTCCAGTTCGCAGCGGCTCTGCTGGTCCCGCATGGCGATATCGGCAGAAATGTTAATATGCAATGTAATGCAGCTACCGACAGTGGCATCTGCGCCTGGGATGGACGAGCGAAGTGAATGGAATGTTGTGCCTAGCTCGTACCATAGATCCGCTCATAGTGTCTATGCACTTGATGTCACTTCCGCAAAGATTACCTAATATGTATTAAGTAGCATTATTGTAGCATTTAGTCAGTTTAGCCATGAAGTTGCAAACTTTCCTACTGTTTGTGAAATGCTGATACCCAGGAGGTGGGGTGTCGCCACCCCCCACCATGAAATCCATGGCGACGCCCCTGAGCCAAACCGTTTATTTAAATTAGGCCATATTTTCTGAGCATATTGAATAAGAAGTGTTCCCATAATCCCCAAAGTTTCATGCGTCTAATTGTCAGCATTCCCTCACTGTCGTATTTTATCTCAACAAGGTCTGTGACTCTTTCAGCACTGCAATGGAGCTCAGTCGTGAACACTTTCGTGCCATGCTTTTTTATGATTTCAAGAGCGGCTTGACGTTTCACCAGTGCCACGAGCGGCTGCCTGCCGCCTTTCGCAACCTTGCGCCATCCATCGCCCCGTCACCGGCTGGTTCCGCGAGTTCAAGCGTGGCCGAGACAGCTTGGAAGACAAAGGTCGGACCGGCCGACCTGTTTCAGTGACGACGCCCGAAACTGTCGACCGCGTGCGGCTCATGATTGAAGCTGATCGGCGAGTGACGTAAAAAACGATTGAGGCATGTCTTGGCATCTCATCGCCGACAGTTGCTTCCATCCTTCGCGATCACCTCGCTGTCCGCAAGCTGACCAGTCGCTGGGTGCCGCATTTGCTCACGGCCGAGCAGAAACAGGTCCGCACGAGCTGGTGCCAGGAAATGCTAGACAGGTTCGGCGGAGGAACGTCGAAGTCTGTCACAGGCATTTTCACATGTGATGAAATGTGGGTTCATTGCTACGAACCCGAGCGCAAATGCCAGTCGCGTGTGTCGGCTTTTGAAGATGAAACCCCACCGATCAAGGGTTGTCAGGGGTCGCAGCACTGGCAAGCAAATGGTGGCAACTTTGACCGGCCACATTGCGACTGTATAGCACTCGAGAGCCAGCGCAGTGACTGAAGATTGGTACTGCACCGTCTGCCGCGTGTCATCAGCAGCCTTGAAGAAGCGCGGCCAAAGTGCGGCGTTCGAGGTCTCTGGCTGCACCAGGACGCCAGTGCGCACACGGCGAATCTTCATACAGACGGTGGGCTTCCAACAGCTCAGTCATCCGCCGTATTCTCCTGACCTGGCACCGTGTGACTTTTTTCTGTTTCCATCCATCAAGAACTCCATGCGAGGGTGGCGATTTTCCTCCGCCGAAGAGGCTGTTTTTGCCTATAGACCGGCCGTTGAAGGGGTATCACACTCAGAGTGGCGCCACTGCTTTGCAAGTTGGTTTGAGCGGATGAGGCGGTGCATTCAAGCTGATGGAGAGTACTTTGAAAAGCTCTGAAAGTTTTATCTTCATAGCTGTTACAGGTCGGCCGGGACGGGAGATGCTCAAGCAATGGGAGGAGTACGTTGCGACATGCGGAGACAGAACAAATTGCTTCTATAAGGACAAACCAGCTGTCAGACCATCAACAGCTTCCTCTGGCTTTACAAGCATATTTTTTATGGAGTGCCCAAAGTATCATTTATAGGAGATTGAATTCATTATAACGAATTGCTGTGCTAGCAGCTGCTTCCGTTTTTGCTCTGGGAAGTGTCTAAACTTTCCGCACACCCCTCGTGAATGCTGTAGATTTTGAATGGCCTGTTCCAGCCAGCGGTCCACACCAAAGAAAGCAAAGCCGAACACAGCAAGCCGCAGTCTGCGGGGCTCCTCTTTTTAGTTTTGCTCGCCAAAGCAGTTGATAGAAAAGGAAAATGGCGTCTGAGCTCTGAACTGAACCTCCACTATCCGAGAATTACAGGTTTATATTCAATTCTACGCACAGATAACAGAGAGAGATTAATAAAACAAAACGACTGTTGAGAACTTTCTCCTCGCCCGGGCATTCGGTAGACGACTCCACGCTGGGCCGGTGTAAAAAAGTGTACGCTAAAATACAACAGCAATTGATACGAATAAGAAAAATGAAAAAAATAAACCATCTACCTACTAATAGTAGAGCGCGAGAATAACAAAAACATAAGCGACGTGTGGAGACTGCAGAGCGAGAGAGCGGGTTGATGGTGCCAAATTTAAAAAAATCGGTCCGGTAGGGGCGGACAAAGGTTACAATAGGCCGGTTAACAATGGCGATTGGGGGACAGACCCAAAGCAAAACAAAGTATAAAATAGTGCGCTGTACAGACCGACTGCCAGATAAACATCATGTGTAGCAGTGATGTGTGCCTCAGAGTCGCCTCTGAGTCTGCTCAGTTTTGTTTGTTTTTGCATTCTAAAAAATATTAAAGCTTTAAAAACAATGAGAATCGAGCCGAGGACTGGTCTGGCCGCTTCCGAGCTTCACACCAGGTGGTTGCCGCCGCGCTGCCTGCTGCTGGCCGGCGCAGACTCGTGATGGACGCTCACCTGCACTGTCACCTGCTGCTGCTGCTGCGCGTCGCTGGAGGACGGACCTGGGGAATAATGAGACAAATAGTGATACCACTGCACAGCGATCACGTGACTATGTATAACAGGCTTATTTAAGCAGAAGGCAATCACGTGACCGGTGATGGCGCGCTCGCCAGGCTCAGCTCTGTGAGACTTGAAATGCAGCAATTTAATTTTCTCACCTGGCGCATCAAACGTTCCGCCGCCGCTGCTGCCGCCCTCAGCACCTGAGCCGCTGCCGCCAAGGAGGGGCGTTCGCTCGTCGCTGGAGACAGCCGCGGAGGAGCCGCCGCCGCCGCCGCCACCGGCGGCATCTTCCGTCTCGGAGGATTCGCTGTCGCTGCCGGGTTGGCGCGGAAAGACGCGCCTCTTGCAGACCGGGCAGACGCTGCGACTCTTCAACAGCCAGGGGTCGATGCAGGCCTGGTGATAGGCTGCGGAGACGGGGGCGAGGGATCAGAGTTGAGGGCAGACTGTCCTAGTGAGGGTCAGAGTGCGAGCGATGGTTGGGTCAGAGTGCGAGCGATGGTTGGGTCAGTGTCCGAGTGATGGGTCAGTGTCTGAGTGATGGGTCAGTGTCTGAGTGATGGGTCAGTGTCTGAGTGATGGGTCAGTGTCCGAGTGATGGGTCAGTGTCCGAGTGATGGGTCAGTGTCTGAGTGATGGGTCAGTGTCCGAGTGATGGGTCAGTGTCCGAGTGATGGGTCAGTGTCCGAGTGATGGGTCAGTGTCTGAGTGATGGGTCAGTGTCTGAGTGATTGTTCTGTGCCCGAGTGATGAGACAGTGTCCGAGTGATGGGTCAGTGCCCGAGTGATGGGTCAGTGCCCGAGTGATGGATGGAGCAAGTTTGAGACGGCCAAGCAAGCCGAAAGTAATCACAAGCACAACCAACCATGATTGCACGGCAGAATCCTGAGCTTGTCGCCCTGTTCATAGTCCTCCAGACAGATGGCGCAGCACTCGTACGGATCCGTGGCCTTGTCGAACTTCTTCTGCTCCAGCTTCTTTAGGCTGGACCGGGTAAGTCGGTTTTTCTGGCGCTGCCGCCAGTCCCGGTACCACTTTGCAATCTGCGCGTTGCATTGGGTGAAACTTTTAGTGGCGTAAACCTTTGGGATTTCGTCTTAATCGTCTGGATTCAGGTTTACTCGAAAAGTACAAAAGACTACACCTAGAGAATCCCCAACCCGAACTACAACCAGGGAATCCCCAATTCAAAATATATCCAGGGAATCCCCGACCCGAACTACAACCAGGGAATCCCCAATTCAAAATATATCCAGGGAATCCCCGACCCGAACTACAACCAGGGAATCCCCAATTCAAAATATATCCAGGGAATCCCCAACCCGAACTACAACCAGGGAATCCCAACCGAACTACACAAGGGAATCCCCAACTCGAAATACACCCAGGGAATCCCAACCGAACTACACAAGGGAATCCCCAACCCGAACTACACAAGGGCATCGCCAACACGAAGTACACCGGAATCCCCAATTCGAAATACAAGCAGTGAATCCCTAACCCGAACTACAACCACAGATTCTATAGCCCTAAACATTTCCAGTGACCTCAAAACACTCGAACCTTTAGATAATCATTTGTTTGACCAAATAAATAGTTACGAGCTATGGATATACTTTTCTTTATTAAAAGCAATTTACTCACCCATAGCGAGGTGAAGAACAAGAAGCACACGCTGACGATTGTGATGAAGGGAATTACATAGGCCCTAAAGTCCAACGGGAAGGCCAGCCAAAAGGTCAGGTAGAATCGTTCTTCATGTCGGGCGTACTGGCGCAAAAGGTAGCCGCAGGATTCGGTCACCATGGCAGCCGGAATTTGCACTCTGTTGCCGTCTAAGTAAAGAGGGAGACATCGTACTGCTGTTAACTGCCCATCTCTCTGATTGGCTGGACATCCAACCCACCCGAAGTTTACTGTTCAGTGTCCCTCACTCTGATTGGCTGGACATCCAACCCACCCGAAGTCTACTGTTCAGTGTCCCTCACTCTGATTGGCTGACACCTTTCATAGTTTTTCATTATTTTGTCAAGCCTGCTTTTCCCAATTTACACCGCCCTAATTTTTAGGCCACCTCAGAAATGCACAGATCACCTGATTAACTTAAAAGCCCTTCAGTGTTTTGCAAGTGACGCCCAGTTTCACTTTCACTTTCACTCTAGCTGTGTCCGGAGGTCAAAGATTGAACCCACAGCGAAAATTTAGGCTAGCTACCGCGCTTGAAAAAAAAGAGTATTGGTTAGGAAATTATTCTGCCAACCCCTGCCCCAGCTCCAGATAAGCGCACGGAGGCAAGTAGCGCGCTTATTGCAATTCACTTAGCAATTTGAAACTGCCATAGGCTTCGCAGTGAAAAGTGAAATTGGAGTCGGAGCCTTATAAAAACGACATTCATTATCTGGGCAAAATTCATAGGTAAAATATTCATTGAGACTTTATATGAGCCTGGAATTCCGACAGAAGTTCTACCCAAACCAACGGCCTCAGTGGTGGGAATATTCCACAGGACAATTTAAGTGTTGTGAAGATCAGTAGTGCATTAGCCAGGTCGATTTTTATAGTGGAGAGATTCCCAAGGTCGATTTTTGTAGTGGGGGAGATTTCCAAGGTCAATTTTTATAGTGGGGAGATTCCCAAGGTCGATTTTTGTAGTGGGGGAGATTCCCAAGGTCGATTTTTATAGTGGGGAGATTCTCAAGGTCGATTTTTATAGTGAGGAGATTCCTCAAGGTCGATTTTGTAGTGGGGAGATTCCTCAAGGTCGATTTTGTAGTGGGGAGATTCCATGGGCAAATTTCGAAACTGGTTCTCAGCGAGGGGCTCACGATCTGAGGCGTCCATGCCGCTCAGCGCCTCCTCGTAGTTGACGATTATCGCCAGGCCGAATCCCGCAGCCTGGGCGTTCAGCACCTTCGTGTCGAAGTAGCAGGCCGACCGGCCGGGCAGATCCCGGTTGATGACAGCAGCCCAGCGGACCGCGGTGCCGTTGAGGCTATGAGGCGGTCGCTGCATGTTGGCGCACCCGTTGATCGGCTCCGCGCTCAGAGGGAGCGCCTGCGATAGGGGGAGATAGACGTTGAGGATTTCTGGATAGACAGGCCTTGAAATGCTGATCCCGAATCCTGGGGATTCTGATCCCGAATCCTGGGGATTCTGATCCCGAATCCTGGGGATTCTGATCCCGAATCCTGGGGATTCTGATCCCGAATCCTGGGGATTCTGATCCCGAATCCTGGGGATTCTGATCCCGAATCCTGGGGATTCTGATCCCGAATCCTGGGGATTCTGATCCCGAATCCTGGGGATTCTGATCCCGAATCCTGGGGATTCTGATCCCGAATCCTGGGGATTCTGATCCCGAATCCTGGGGATTCTGATCCCGAATCCTGGGGATTCTGATCCCGAATCCTGGGGACTCTGATCCCGAATCCTGGGGATTCTGATCCCGAATCCTGGGGATTCTGATCCCGAATCCTGGGGATTCTGATCCCGAATCCTGGGGATTCTGATCCCGAATCCTGGGGATTCTGATCCCGAATCCTGGGGATTCTGATCCCAAATCCTGGGGATTCTGATCCCGAATCCTGGGGATTCTGATCCCGAATCCTGGGGATTCTGATCCCGAATCCTGGGGATTCTGATCCCGAATCCTGGGGATTCTGATCCCGAATCCTGGGGATTCTGATCCCGAATCCTGGGATTCTGATCCCGAATCCTGGGGATTCTGATCCCGAATCCTGGGGATTCTGATCCCGAATCCTGGGGATTCTGATCCCGAATCCTGGGGATTCTGATCCCGAATCCTGGGGATTCTGATCCCGAATCCTGGGGATTCTGATCCCGAATCCTGGGGATTCTGATCCCGAATCCTGGGGATTCTGATCCCGAATCCTGGGGATTCTGATCCCGAATCCTGGGGATTCTGATCCCGAATCCTGGGGATTCTGATCCCGAATCCTGGGGACTCTGATCCCGAATCCTGGGGATTCTGATCCCGAATCCTGGGGATTCTGATCCCGAATCCTGGGGTTTCTGATCCCGAATCTTAGGGGCTCTGATCCCGAATCTTAGGGGCTCTGATCCCAAATCCTGGGGACTCTGATCCCGAATCCTGGGGACTCTGATCCCGAATCCTGGGGATTCTGATCCCGAATCTTAGGGGCTCTTATCCCAAATCCTGGGGATTCTGATCCCGAATCCTGGGGATTCTGATCCCGAATCCTGGGGATTCTGATCCCGAATCCTGGGGATTCTGATCCCGAATCCTGGGGATTCTGATCCCGAATCCTGGGGATTCTGATCCCGAATCCTGGGGATTCTGATCCCGAATCCTAGGGTTTCTGATCCCGAATCTTAGGGGCTCTGATCCCGAATCTTAGGGACTCTGATCCCAAATCCTGGGGACTCTGATCCCGAATCCTGGGGACTCTGATCCCGAATCCTGGGGATTCTGATCCCGAATCTTAGGGGCTCTTATCCCAAATCCTGGGGATTCTGATCCCAAATCCTGGGGATTATGATCCCCAGAGTATTTAACCCTAAATCCCGAAATTCTGATCTGGTAATTATTTTGCTGTACCATCCATTTACACTAAAAATACCTGACTCCAGACCAACCCAGCCATTCAACAAACTCTTACACGAAAGCTGCCAAGGAGTTGAACAGGGCCAAAGTTGGCTGGCTCAGCATAGCAGGAGTCCACAGTATCATTATTAGTGCTGTCAACCTGCATATTTAAAATGGAATCAGGATTCGTGGCTATTGGTCATATTTGCACTCAATGGCTAAGGGCAAAGGTCCATTAAAATACTTACAACAAAGATTCGCAACTTGGCTCCACAAAATGCCGGCCAGATACAGCCTAGTAGCACTAAAGCCCTAATTGCAAATGACATCAACCTGAAAAATAACAAATATTGAAAACACATATCATTGAAAAATAGAAGATATACCAAAAAAATTTATGTAGATGGCATTTTATATATTTTTATAAATGCATGTTTTTCATGGCTATGGAGACAATATTAAAAGCCAACTATATAGATCAAGCCTACTTTGAAACTAAAATGATTAATATTTTTTGGGTTATACATTGCTATTCTATATAATATAGCCTTTATTCGGGGCAGGCTAAATAAACAAAGTGATTAGTTTAAATTACATCTGGTAATATTCATATTAAAACATTATTTGTTATAAATCAATATTAAAACAATACATTGAACAAAAATAGTAAGTTCTAGCAAAAAAGAAATTAAAAAAGCAAAGCCAACATAAATATACACATTTAAAGGATGTCCATTATCTGGGGAATTTTCTTATTGTAGACACTAGGGAATTTGCTATTATTTCCTAGGGACCCAGGGAAAAAATAAGTAAAAAACAGGGGATAACTCAGCTCTTAAATGCCATTGCAAGTTTGAATCATAATAGCAATGGTCAAAAGCAAAAACTTAAAACGATGTTTGCTTTAAAATCAACCAACTCTTACGTCCTATCCCTTTAAATCTATCCCTAGTATGCATACCTTTTTTAGAAGGGAGCATGAGAAATTCCCACAGACAAATTGCCTACCAAGATTTGCCTATTGAGATTTGCCTATAGTACATTTTGCTTATGAGTGAGTTGCCTGTAGAGATTTGCCTACCAAGAATTGCCTATCAAGATTTTTCCTATACTAATAGTGCAATTTGCCTATAAGTGAATTGCCTGCAAGTGAATTGCCCACAAATAATTGTCTACAAGTGAATTACTCACTGAGTTTTTTTCCCATCAAGCTTTGTCCCCAATGCTTTTTTTCTAGCAACATATTTGGGAGCTAGATTTTATCTATATTGTCCTCCCCCCAAAATAGATTTAAAAAAATAAAAAAATGAAATTCAGTTACTATCAAAACTTTTTGATTAGGTAAATCTCTTTATTAAGACTTATTAAGCATTGCAAAGGCAATGCAGACAAAATCTATTGTATGGCCAAATGTGCTACAAGAAAAAAGCATTGCAAGCAAACCCTGGTGAGAAAAAACTTGGCAGGCAATTCATTACCAGGCAAGTTGCACTATGGAAAATCTTGGCAGGCAAATCTCTACAGCATAGGCAATTTGCTTATAGGCAAAATAGCTAAGCAAATCTTGGTAGGCAATTTGTCTGCGGGCAATTCTTATGGACCCTATTTAGAAAGAGTCTAGAGGCAAAAAATGCAAATTCAGCAAATATGCTTATTGTAGGAGGAACCAACAATAGAACATTATAGGCCTATAACAATTAGATAGTAGCAACAATCAGCAAAGAAAAAACTGAAATATTTGCAAAAATTGATTCAAATGTTTTTTGACACTTTATGACTTAGGTCCTAGACCTAGGCCTATGGCTATTATTTTTTATTCATAAAGGACAACAGAACTTAATGCCTTGTATAGGTTGGTGCCACTAAAAAATATCTGAATCTGCGCCTGAGCTTTCTGTGAATCTGTGTGCAAACGATTTTATGACTAATAATAATACACTGACTAAATAAATAGCCTGGATAAACACTAGATTGAGCTCAAAACATGGAAAAAGTGAAAAAAGTTAGGCCCTAGTTCCGTCCGTTACACTCAATGACTTACACACAGTCGATAAAAAACCAGCATTTTAGTAAGTCATACAAAACATTTAAATGCAGATCAGAAATGCAACCACTTTAGTGTCCTATGCAATTTTCAAACTCAAACAAATAAACAGATCCATCGAGGTCCCATCAAACATCAACATTCTTGTTCATATTATCCACGCCAAACACCGACACCGGAATTTAGTTTTTTTGTCGGGTATAGCAAAAAGCATTTTAAAGATTAATACTGATATCTTGAAAAACCGTTTTAAGCCATTTATAAAGTTTTTTAATGTTTTTCTTACCAAAGTAAGAAAGAAAATTAAAAATGCAAAATTTAAAGTGTTCAAAATAATACTATCGCTGAGTTTATTCAGATTTAGCTTCACACACAGAGTATAGACTAGGATAGAACGATAGAAAGTGTTTCAGACGTCATTTTCGCATTACGTCGCCTCATCTCATCTTTTCATTTTGTTTCTAGTTTTTATTTTGCATCAATCGCGTAGGTCATATAAATAGCAATTTTACTATTAACTTTGCCTTCCAAACATAGAAAGCAACAGTTGCAGTTTAATGACATTTGTGTAAGTTTTTTCTTATGGGAAAGGCCTCCAGGCCATAATGGATTCCGACAACAATTCTGTGCACAAAAGCAGTGTTGATGGTGAGTTAAAACTTAAAATGTTTTGCAAATTTAAAAAAAGGATTTCTTATTAAATAAGAAAATGGAAATATAATTGTTAGATGCTGGAATGCTTCAGTTTAAAACTTTTAAATAGATTTTAAGGCATTCTTTCGTTTACGATCCCCAAGCAGGTCCAGTTTTGTATTATGATCCCCATTAAAAGAGTCAACAGGACACTCCAGAATATCAAGAAATTATGTTTCACATTTATTTTCCATTAGACTCACTTCCAAGTCAATTTAAATTGTCACTGACTCACTGCAAGTCATTGAAATGTAGGTGTAGCATATTTATAGAAGCGCATAGCTTATATTCACTCTCATCATATGCAGTGTTGGGCAAAGTTCTGGCACTTCCGGCACTTTCAGTACTAGAAGTTACTTTTTTTAAAAGTGGCACTTTTTCCGGTTTTTTTTTAATGCTGGACTTGGGTAACGGAAGTTACTTTTTGATAAGTCTGGTTCTCTGGTACTTGTAAATGAAATTTTAGGTGCCAAATAGCCAATTTAGCACTAAATATTTCCCAAAAGTGCAAAAATTTCAATAAAATACTTGTAATGTAATACATTTGATTTAAAAAAGGTAAAAAGAGATGATCCTAGATCATGTGGTTTTTAATTTTTAAGTTTGTCATAGAATGAATTAATTTTTGGTAGGATCAATAGCAGTATATCAGGACATTACATTCATGATTTATGAAAAAAATGAAGGCCAATTTTTTCATTTCAATGTTGCATTCTTCATTTTATGAAGATGACATGAGTGATTCATTCTAAGAATGTTTTGATTTTTAGCTCTTGAGGCTAATTATAATTTTCTAATTGCAACACAGAAGTGCTAATCAAGTTACATAAAGTATTGTGCATTGGTCTGTTTATCAAATTCTAGCCATTTTTTGTCCTGGCATATTTTTTTCTTAATTATCAACTGGTATATTTCCAAGGCTACCAGAAGATTGTCATTGATTCTAAATGAGTCAGCTGTGTACAAAAGTATACTTACACTACACTAAAACACTACACTACACTACATTACACTATACTACACTATTGTAAAAGTAAAAGTATAGCTGCTATAAAACTATAGCACAATACTATAAGAATTATTCATAGTAGTGCAACAAGAATGACCCACACAAAATAAAAGTCTTCTGAAGTATATTCTACTAATTATGATATACCTATTGAACAAAAATTATCTCCATATATACTTCTAAAGAGAAAGAATCAATAACTGAAAATTGGCCTTTGAAATTTTTCTGCAAATTGCAAGAGTAGCATCTTGATATACTGTTAATCCTTGTTTTGTAAAAGGTTTTGCTTATTCCCTTAAAATTTGGATGCGATAATAATAAACAAAGCATGTTTAACTCTAGACCAACATATATTTTTTCTTTTTTTTCACAAAGGCATGTTTAAGCACTTCTTAATTGGCAGTTCTTTAAAATTAAAAAGACCAGTAATAGAAGTACTGGAAGTTACTTTTTTATAAAGTACCGGTACTAGAACAAATGCTACAAGTTACTTTTCTTGGAACTGGAAATTACTTAACTGCAACATTGGTCATACAATCATTTAAATAGTGAATTTATATGTAGGTGATTGTAAGACAAAACCAAAAGAGCTTGTTGGTTTTGAATTACAATCACACCAATAGTAAAATTGTATTGGAAGGATCATATGTCAAAATTTTAGGAAATTATATCAGTATATTAATCAACTGATGGACATCCCATTATTTTGTCTTAGCTACATCTTAAACATTCTGCACAAGTAAGAATTGGACATTTATTTCAAAATTTCACCTGTCCAGTGTGACTTAGTTTTGTCTAGATTTGTGACTTAGTTCCTCCCAATTGCGACTTAGTTCCTCTCAATTGCAACTTAGTTCCTCTCAATTGCAACTTAGTTCCTCTTGATTATGATTTAGTTCCCCCAATATTGCGACTTAATTTTTACTTTGTATGACTTTTCTTGCATTTTTCTCTTTCTCTTTCTCTCTCATCTTCCCCCTTTCTCTCTCTTTTCCATCCTTTTGTTTCTTTTTCTCTTCTCCTTTCTTTTTTTCTCCCAATTTTTCATTTTTTTCATTTTCAATTTTGTGACTTACCTTGGCCAATGGCCATTTCACCTGTCTAGTTGGGATGGGTTGAATGGATGTTGGGCATGTATGTTTATAACTAATACACCTGCTTCTGGCCCCCCTCACTTTCACCTTACGATCCCCCTCATGAAATGGACATGTTTTATATTGAGTGGGGATTGTAAGACAAAAGTGAGGGGGGTGCAAAAACAATTACCATAATGAATAATTTTGTTCTCAACCATTCATCAATTGTTGATGGAGGCATACTGTTTGACGTGGACTGTGACTTCGTGTTTGTAGAATAAACATGATCTAACTACAAATTTTGAACCATACTAATCCATTCAATTTTGTGATACAATCCCTATAATACAATTTTACTATTGGTGTAATCATAATTCAAAACCTACAAGCCCTTTTGGTTTCATCTTGCAATCATCTATATATAATTTTACCATTTAAATGATCATATGACAAAAGTGAATATAAGCTACATGTTTCCACAAGATACAAGATTTGATGCTACAATAAAAATATACTTAGAAGTGGTCCTATTTTGAAGTTTGATTTTAAGAGCAATTTTTACTTTTTCATCTTCTATAGGGGATTGTATAACAAAAGTCCTGACTCCCATAGGGACAGTGCTATGTAATCATAAAATCAAAGAATGCCAATTTTAAAAAATCCATGGTTATGGTTCCTAATATGTGTAATGGAGATCATGGTAATATAATTGAGATGTAGTCTAGAGAAAATTTTTTTGGATTATAAAAACTAAATTGTGTAATAGTGCTACTTGAATATTTTACCTTGAATCAATATAACAGTAACCTGTTGAAAATGGGACTGTGACAAGAGTGGCTAAAAAGTCATTGCAAACAACTATTTAGTGACTCTAGCGCGTCTAGGGCAACTCTTGTGACTTTTTAATGACTCAAATGCCTCATATGCGACAGAGAGGTGACTGTTGCATCACAAGTGCATCACGTGAGTTGTAGAAGCATAAAAGAGTTGAAAAAAAGTTGTCCAAGAATTGTTGTGCTGGCGCTTAACTTTCAACTAACTCAGTAGGCTAGTTAGTGCAATTAGAGTTCAATGGGCTAAAACTAAGTGTTTATTGCCCGATGAAAATGGCACCTAAGCCAAGAAGCGTCCCAGAGTCACTTGCGTTGCCCCAAAGTCATTTGCAGATAACAGGTTAAATAGGAAAGAAGTGATTCTAAATGCACAGCGAGGCAGCAACAGTACAACAAAGCATTAAAGAGGGGAGCAGCAAATGAACTCCTCACAAGCATTTTTTATTTTTGTTTTTTTATTTAAAAAGAGTGCAAAGAGTGGCAAGAGCGCAAAGACTGCGTGGCAGCATAAATAGGCAGGCCTCCCCCTCACAGTTTAAACCCCATTACTCCTCAACCTGCGTACATTGGCAAGCTACTAAACCTGGCAGAGTATTGGACACATACAAGTTGCCAAAAAGTTGCAGAAAAAGTGCTTTAGCAAAACTGTAAAATTGTTAGCGCATCACTTCTGAGTCAATGAGCATGCATTTCATATTTTCCCAGAAATGACAATCCAACAGTCTGTTTAATGCCAGTAGAACACTCGTAACAACTCTGTAATGCATCCAGAATGCCTCAGAAGTGACACAGTAACAATTCTACAGTGATGCTAAAGCACTTCTTCTGCAACTTTTTAGAAACTGCAAAATGCTGCTGAAATGCTAGAAATGTGATTCTAATTCATCAAGCAACGCAAATGCGCTTCAAACACACCTCAGTGACTAATGCAACTCTGGAACATGTCAAATACAACTCTGCGGCCCCAGAATCACTTTACTGTCGCCCCAGAGTCACTAGAGTCATGCCAGAATCACTTTAGAGTCGCAGACAGTGAAACGCTTCAAAGGGATTCTGGCAACTTGTACCGTGACATCTTGTCACTTTCGATGCATTTAGAATCACTTCTGTCCCATTTGACCTGTCATCTGCAGCGCATCTTAAAACAATTCTAGGGCATTGCAAGTGACTCCGGGATGCTTCTTGGCCTGGGTACCATTTTCATTGGGTTATACTTGAATATTATATCTTTTCTAAGAAATCAAATCTATGTGAGACTATAAAAATTAGTTTATTTAAATGCACTAAATATTTTGTTGTAATATGGTATTTAATGCATAAAATAAATAGGGGAATTTTTCTCATTTTTAAATAATATTTTATAATTTTATATTTTAAACAATATTTTAAACAATATTTTTGTTATACTTCTATTGGGGAAATTTGGGTATAAATAGGAGCAAGTTTGCTGTCAAATAAACCAACTGCCTGCCTACTGCTCAACTATCTATTTTGCAAGCAACCTAATAGCAGTTCAACTTATATACCATAGTTCGGAAAGGGGACATATTTTTGGCTTACATATATGGTATACTTGCATGCATGCTAGGATTAAATAAAGTGACTTTATATAAAATATACAACATGCAATACTATCAACATGGAATACAAATAATTTTAAACTTTGTGCCCAAAAAAGTTTTTTACTTAATTTTCAGCAAAAAAGTATTTAAAGTATTCTTTTATAACTGTCTTTTCTCAGTACATGTTGCAAAAGTGTGTGATTTTTAAGTTTGTTATTCTACATAAAATAATTAATTTAAAATTGAAAAAAGTGTACAACTATGGCATACATAGTTGAAAATATTTTTTTAGTCCCAGTATACAAATGTGGTTCTGTACTTTTTCCCTTACCAGACCTAGCGTATACTAATACACAATCTGAACTATGACTTATACATTCTTAGAGCTTTTAAGTTAAGAATTATTCATTTTTTGAAATTGAAAAATAGTTTAGAGAAATTTGCTAAGAGAGAGAGTTGGGGAGCAATCCAAAGAGATATTCTAAAGAGTTATGCCATGACCCTCTGATTCCAATAATGACTGGATTGGAAAAGTACATATACCTTAGACTGCTCAGGCCATAATACCAGAATGCTCCTAGAACACTACAATTTAGACAATTTCTAGAAATGCTCTAGATACCTTTCTAAGAAATAGTTAGACCTATTATAATAACTCGGAAGTATTTATTAAGATACACAAATCCACTGTAACAACTTTGGTGGCAGCTAAAGGATATTAAAGACAGGAGAATTAGGCCCATCACAGTTTGGTATCAGCAGTAGGGATTTATAATGGGAAAGCCAAAACCCTATCACAATTGTTTATCATATTAGAATAGTGGGCTACAGGTCAAAAGGATAAAAGATCCTACACTCTTAAATCTAATATATGTTACACTGGAAAAGTGACCCCCTACACTATAAATTCAAGGTTACAGTAGAAAAACGAATTTACTTGTGATATACACTCAGCAACCCCAAAACCAGTGGTTAACTTTCCTCAGATCTAACTTTCCTCTGATGCAATTCACACCTTGTCTGCAAGCTCAAATAGACTGATTTTGCAATCAAGTGGATATGAAAAAAAACTAATATTAGTATATTGTCAATGATATAAAAAGATTAGGAATTAATTAGTTCATTAATTCATTCATTATTTAACTAATGAATAATTCATCAGTTTACCACTGGCTTTAGGGTAGAAACTTTAATATGTTGCTGAGTGACAATGCCAGACATTATCAGAAAGGTGTTATGACAATAAAGGACCTTTTTGCATTGTAACAATAAAATACCTTTTTTGAAAATAAATATTAGCAGAAACAAATGGAAATTATAGTTTTATAAAACTCTTGTTTTAAAAGAATATATTTATATTTATATTTATTTATATATCTATATGCCACAGGTGCATTGTCTGTATGCTATTTATGTGTTCTGTTTTTATGGCCTAACCTATAAAAACATTATCATTTAACTCCTGTTACCTAGCGGACAATGTGCAGCTCAAAGTTCTCGTGCCATCAATCGCCGCTGGTGCTATCATTGGCAAGGGCGGCGAGGCCATCACCGCCGTTCAGACAGAGACTGGTGCCAAAGTGAAGATGTCCAAGTCCAACGACTTTTATCCAGGCAAGCTTGGGGCTGCAAATGCTAAGAGGATTGCTCTTCACTGTGACTGCTGCCTCCCTATCATTCACTGTGACTGCTGCCTCCCTATCATTCACTGTGACTGCTGTCCTCCCTATCATTCACTGTGACTGCTGCCCCCCTATCATTCACTGTGACTGCTGCCTCCCTATCATTCACTGTGACTGCTGCCTCCCTATCATTCACTGTGACTGCTGCCTCCCTATCATTCACTGTGACTGCTGTCCTCCCTATCATTCACTGTGACTGCTGCCTCCCTATCATTCACTGTGACTGCTGTCTCCCTATCATTCACTGTGACTGCTGCCCCCCTATCATTCACTGTGACTGCTGCCTCCCTATCATTCACTGTGACTGCTGTCCTCCCTATCATTCACTGTGACTGCTGCCCCCCTATCATTCACTGTGACTGCTGCCCCCCTATCATTCACTGTGACTGCTGCCCCTCTATCATTCACTGTGACTGCTGTCCTCCCTATCATTCACTGTGACTGCTGCCCCCCTATCATTCACTGTGACTGCTGCCTCCCTATCATTCACTGTGACTGCTGCCTCCCTATCATTCACTGTGACTGCTGCCCCCCCTATCATTCACTGTGACTGCTGCCTCCCTATCATTCACTGTGACTGCTGCCTCCCTATCATTCACTGTGACTGCTGTCCTCCCTATCATTCACTGTGACTGCTGCCCCCCTATCATTCACTGTGACTGCTGCCTCCCTATCATTCACTGTGACTGCTGTCCTCCCTATCATTCACTGTGACTGCTGCCTCCCTATCATTCACTGTGACTGCTGCCTCCCTATCATTCACTGTGACTGCTGTCCTCCCTATCATTCACTGTGACTGCTGCCTCCCTATCATTCACTGTGACTGCTGTCTCCCTATCATTCACTGTGACTGCTGCCCCCTATCATTCACTGTGACTGCTGCCTCCCTATCATTCACCGTGACTGCTGCCCTCCCTGAATGCTTCACTGGGTTGTTCTGGGTTTCCAAGTGGCTCTCATTCCTTCCCACAGGCACTACGGAGCGGGTCTGCCTCATCCAGGGCAGCCTGGACTCGGTGAAGACCGTCTGCTTCTACGTGATGGAGAAGACGCTGGAAAAGCCGGACCCGAATCCCAAGCTGGCCGGAGACGGCAAGCTGAATGTTGAGCGGCACAAACAGGTGACAATGGCTGAACTCCGACTCATTGTTTTCTTCTCGAGTCCTTAGCGCTCACTTCATGCTCTCCCTGCATGGCGCTGCTCAGAATTCAGACTCGCCAGCCCAGCCACCCACGCCTCAGGCCGAGTGCAGTCTTAATCTATTTATTGAGTCTCGCCTTCTCGCCCTGCCCACTCTGGCCGCGCAGTTGCCTTGGCCGCTGCACTTTTCGCCATATTCGGGGCTCTTATCAGCGCCGGGGGGGGGGCGGCCTGTAGGCGGGGGCGAGAAGCAGTCTGAGGCTTCCTACTCAATTGCTTGCGACCTTTACTCTGAGTCCTTTGAGCTCCCTTCGAATACGGGCTGGGTGACACAGGGAGTCGGATTCGCTCAAGCTCAGGTGGCCGCGGCTGCGAGGTCTCTTGCCCGCCCCGCCCCACCCCTGCCCCTCTCGCTCCTTCCAGTGACAGACCGGCTGCCCGCCCCACCCCTGCTCAACTCTTGCTCGTTCATTCGCTCTCGTCCATTTTAGCCAGTGTTGCACTGCCGGGGGCCTCGGGCTCAAGCCTAGAAGCTTTTTATTAAATCTTCTATTATTCTATGCTTGCTTTTGCTGTGGACTAATTGCCTGGCTATCAAGCCTGCTAACTCGGGCCAAGTTTTGTCAGCTGCGTAATCAGCTTCTTCTAGTAGCAGAAACTGCATGAATTACAGTAGTGCAGTTTGGGTTATTTTTCTGAATGAGCAGTAGGCATTCTGGGCAATTGGAATCACAAATAATAATTTTTTAAAATAATATTACTGACATGTGCAGTGGACACAGTTTTCCTTCAGAATTTCAGAAAGTCAGGATGCCACAATCAAAGTCAGGATGCCCCAATCAGAAAGTCAGGATGCCACAATCAAAGTCAGGATGCCACAATCAGAAAGTCAGGATGCCACAATCAGAAAGTCAGGATGTCACAATCAAAGTCAGGATGTCACAATCAAAGTCAGAATGTCACAATCAAAGTCAGGATGTCACAATCAAAGTCAGGATGCCCCAATCAGAAAGTCAGGATGCCACAATCAGAAAGTCAGGATGCCACAATCAGAAAGTCAGGATGTCACAATCAGAAAGTCAGGATGTCACAATCAAAGTCAGAATGTCACAATCAGAAATTCAGGAGGCCACAATCAAAGTCAGGATGCCAAAATCAACGCCAGGATGCCAAAATCAAAGTCAGGATGTCACAATCAAAGTCAGGATGTCACAATCAAAGTCAGGATGTCACAATCAAAGTCAGGATGTACCATGGTACCACAAAGAGCTCAGACCGCAGTTCACATTTGAAAAGCATGGTTATCAGGTTGCTTCCTTGTTAGCGCAGCTCTGGCCAGTCTCCGCTTATTTGCGCATTAATAAACTCTTGGAATTGATAGTGAGAGCTTGGCGCCTGTCATCCCGGATTCCGGGCGGTTGTTGGCTTTGGCAGATTAGAATTTCTGCTTTGAAATTTGTTGCTTTCAGACAGGATGCATAAAAGAGAGGGCAGCCAGTCTGCTGGCAGCTGCAGGTTTATTTTTAACAATTGTTAGAAACCGTCTGCTATTTGGCACGGTTCGCCAATCTGTGCGTGGGAGTCTGTGCGGCAGAGAGGTGATGACGCTTGCCTTTTTTGCTTCCAACTCGCTCAGATGAAAATCCTGGTGCCGAACAGCACGGCCGGCATGATCATCGGCAAGCAGGGCGCCTACATCAAGGAGATCATGGACGGCACCGGCGCGTACGTGCAGATCTCGCAGAAGCCCAAGGAGCAGGCCCTCGCCGAGCGCTGCGTCACCGTGGCCGGCGAGACCCAGCAGGCCCGGGCCGCCATGAGCCTCATCCTGGAGAAGATCGCCAGCGACCCGCAGTCGGCCAGCTGCCCCAACATCAGCTACTCCAGCATGAGCGGCCCCGTGGCCAGCGCCTACCCAACTGGCAGCCCCTACGCCTTGTCCTCTGGCGCCTCCGGGACCGGCCTTGGCGCCGGCGGAGCTGCTGGGGCTGCTGGCGGCGGCCTCCGGGAGCCGCAGAGTCCGGCCGGGGCGGCCGCCGCCGCTGCAGCCGCCTGTCCGGTGTCGTTTGAAACTCTGCGCGCCTCGCTGCGGCAGAGCGGCTACACGGAGCCGGCAGTGGACGAGATCGTTGGCGCCATGCTGATCCTGGCGAACTACGGCTTCTTCAGCCTGCAGACCCTCGTGGCCGCCGGGCCGCAGGCTCAGCCGCAGCCGCAACCACCCGGCCCCGTCGCCCTGCTGTCGCCTTCGCCGCACTCGTCATTCAGCCTCAGCCATGGCTCGCTGGCCGCCGCTCTGGCAGCCGCCGCAGCCGCCGGTCCGCCGCCGCCGCCTCCGCCGGACACGAGCGGCGCCGACTTTGCCATGTTCGCCTCCGGCACCGCCCCGCCGCCGCTGTTCGCCGACGCCTTCATGGCCGACGGGACGGACAAAGCGGCCGCAGCGGCGATGAGCGGCCCGATGGTAAAGCGGGAGCTGGACGTGCCGGAGCCGCTGATCGGCGCCCTGATCGGGCCGGGGGGCCGCGACATCAGCCAGCTGCAGACCAGCACGCAGACCTGCATCCAGGTCTCCCGCCGGGTCTCGGGCCCGACGCCTCTGTCGCACAGCCGCCTGGTGACCATCACCGGCATGCAGGTAGGATGAGTGCCCGGCCCAGCACTTCTGTTTGCTGCAACCGATTTTGATAATCTCAAGGAAGGACCAACCTCTAAGGCACAGAGTGCACATGCCTGACGATTAAAAAGCCAGGGCCGATGTAAACTCTGTGTGAGCGTGTGATGAGTGCGGGCCTGCGTACAGTATTGGCGCGCTTGTGTGTGCTCAGGATGGGCAGAACTGCTGTGCTCAGGATGGGCAGAACTGCATGTGCTCATGGGCTCAGGCTGGGCAGAACTGCATGTGCTCAGGCTGGGCAGAACTTCATGTGCTCAGGCTGGGCAGAACTTCATGTGCTCAGGCTGGGCAGAACTGCTGTGCTCAGGATGGGCAGAACTGCTGTGCTTATGTGCTCAGGATTCGCTCGCCTCCAAATCTCACCACCTGAAATTCGCCCGCCCGCAGCCGAACGTGCTGAAGGCGGAGCGCCTCATCCAGCAGAAGATCAGCCAGGCTGACCAGCGGCGCCAGCAGCACCGGTACCAGTGAGCCGCCTTAGCAACCGCAACATCCGCATAGCAACTGTCTGCGAGCCATCTTTTTTTCTATTTTGTTGGCGCAACCGAACCTTTGGCTCCCCACCAAGGGCTTTCACTGAGGCCTCCTCACCCCGTCACCCCCCAGCCTGAGGTCAAGCGGCTCCGTCTCTCGCCTGCCCGCGTCCAACTCTCTTTCAACCTAGACAATATTTTAATGCGGCCGGCACGCTCGCCGCCGCCCCAGCGCGTCCCCGTTTCTCTATTCCCCCCTTTCAGTTGCTTTGCTGCCTTCTTGTGCTTGGCAAAATATGATTAACTACTCTCTGCGATTAATTAGCTAATTAATTCTATAATCATATTTGCTATTTTTATTTCCGCTTTAACCCATGTGTTTTTTTGCTGAAGCCTCCCGCTATTTTTGCTCTTCATTATTGAATTTGTTCTGCACCTTTTTATTCTGCGCCCGCACAGCGCCTTTGGCGCGGCTGTTAGATTTCACAACAATAGTAAACTGTTTGGATTCATATTTTTATCTGGTTGATGCTGGTGTTCTGATTGCCATATTTTTCTCCGCGTATTTTTTTTCTAATTCACCGCCTCCACCCAGACTTTCACTCCGCCTCAGTTTGTGCCTGCAGTTTTACTCTGCTGGGCGGCCACTTTGTGATCGATGGATTGACAAGCTGCTATTTTTTCTGCGCGTGATTTTCCTCTGCGTGCGCGCGGCCTTTCAATGCCCGCCATGTTCATCTTGTTGCTTTTGTGTCCCCGCTGCTGCCCCGTGGCAATCGGGATTTCACCTTGGATACGGTTGCTAGGGGAGTGCAAGTCGATGGCTTAGCTAATCTAATTGCGGAGTACCGTCATGCATGTGCACTCTGCCTTGAAGGGGGGGGGGTCAAGTCCCAGGCCAGTGCACGAGCCCCGAACTAATGTGGCAACGCACAGAATCGAACCCACGGCTTAGGCTACTGAGCTAGAAACCCTCTCCCCACATCGAACGGCCCTGGTTTGGCGGTGTGGCCAAGTTTAAAAGCAAAAAATCACCCTTAAGCGCTGATGTTTATTCAGGTTCTTGCTAATTAGATGGCGAGGCATTGGCCTATCAAAATGCAGTCATTTTTACTCCCGCATTTTACCCCATGTTATTCCAGTGGAAGCCTCATTGTGCCCGTATCCAAGCTGAATCCGAGTCGCCATGCAAGGCAGCTCTGCCAGTAAGCTGGTGAAGATTTCTCAAGCCCCGTCCCGGACCGGATTATGTCTTAATCTATCAGGCTGGGGCTGCGTTTTGCTGTTTAGGTTAAGCTGATCTTCGTCAACTGTTTGCCTCGTCACATTTTTGTTCCTCACGCGCGACATCTTGAGATGCCCAGCCTCCGCGTCTGCTGTGTGTTTTTCTTTAAATATTGCTATTAAAATTATTAATCCATAGTCTTACTTGCTAGAGCCGTTTAAAGAATATCTCTGCATCCTCTGTGCGGCAAATTCTCACTTAGGCGCCACCCGCAACAGATTGTTGCTGCTTGCTGTTCATTAACTAAATTAGCCCGATATCCGACAGCATATTTATAATACACGTATTGCTAAATCAGAACGCTTCGGCCGTACACCTCACTTTCCTATTTACATAGATGCTATGGACTATTTAGCGAATAAATATTGCATACTGTGGCACGCTGGACCGGGCAGTTCAGTCTCCAGATCTGCCTCATCTCCTTTGGCATCTGAGCCTTGATGGGAAAGACAGACAGACACAGGCTGACAGACAGACCGGCAGGCAGGTAGACAGGCAGGTAGACAGACAGACACAGTCTGACAGACAGACTGTCAGGCAGATAGACAGGCAGGTAGACAGACAGACATACAGACACGGGCTGATAGATAGACTGGCAGGCAGATAGAAAGGCAGGTAGACACACAGACAGACAGACACAGGCTGATAGATAGACCGGCAGGCAGATAGAAAGGCAGGTAGACACACAGACAGACAGACACAGGCTGATAGATAGACTGGCAGGCAGATAGAAAGGCAGGTAGACAGACAGACAGACAGACAGACCGGCAGGCAGATAGACAGGCAGGTAGACACACAGACAGACAGACACAGTCTGACAGACAGACTGTCAGGCAGATAGACAGGCAGGTAGACAGACAGACAGACAGACACAGGCTGATAGATAGACTGGCAGGCAGATAGAAAGGCAGGTAGACACACAGACAGACAGACACAGGCTGATAGATAGACCGGCAGGCAGATAGAAAGGCAGGTAGACAGACAGACAGACAGACACAGGCTGATAGATAGACTGGCAGGCAGATAGAAAGGCAGGTAGACACACAGACAGACAGACACAGGCTGATAGATAGACTGGCAGGCAGATAGAAAGGCAGGTAGACAGACAGACAGACAGACAGACCGGCAGGCAGATAGACAGGCAGGTAGACACACAGACAGACAGACACAGTCTGACAGACAGACTGTCAGGCAGATAGACAGGCAGGTAGACAGACAGACAGACAGACACAGGCTGATAGATAGACTGGCAGGCAGATAGAAAGGCAGGTAGACACACAGACAGACAGACACGGGCTGATAGATAGACCGGCAGGCAGATAGACAGACAGACAGACAGACAGACAGACCGGCAGGCAGATAGAAAGACAGACAGGCAGATAGACAGACAGGTAGGCAGACAGACACACGCTGACAGACAGACAGATCGACAGACCGTACATGACACTAGCAAAACGGAAGACGGACACAAATAAAACAAAGACAGAGAGAGACGGGGACCAACTTTCTCAGAGCAGCACGCCGATGTGATCAAAGTAATTTACAACGTCGGCGAACTTTAGTTGCACTCGAAGAATTTGCTAACTGGGATTGGCCGCATTCAGGACCGGTCTGGCTGGCTGAGCAGGCCGCTGTGAGCCAGAAGAACCCAAGCTTTGCATTCAATTCACGGCTGCATTTGCTCATGGATCGGCATTTAAAATTATTTTAAGCTTTACTAGAAGCATTCGAAACGGGAACCGCTTTGCTTCTCTGCATGCAGGAACCAGCCTCGGGTCAACATGTACATTTAGTTTGTGTACATAAGCCACATGAACTGTGGCCTGACAAAACCGCAACCTCCTGTAGATGACTCTTCTACTTTAAAATATTGAAGGCACATGGATTGACTTTTAAATCTCTTAGCATGCTATCTTGTATCATTACTGTTCATTATTTTTCTATACTGCCACAGCTGATTTTAAAATCAAACGCTACTCGTCATATTAAAAGTAGCATGATGAGAATACGCGAGAAAAGCAGTTCTTTTAATGAGCTTTTTGAGATTAAAAGAGGGATATTTCAAAACTGATTCCCTTTTTTCCCGAGACAACTTGAATCTATTGCATCCCAACTGCGCTACTGCAAGTAGCGTGTGAAAAAAAAACGAGTCAGATCGCGACAAGCGAAAATTAAAATTTTCAGAAGAATCGCCATAAGTCTTCACACTCTGCCTCAGTAAGTGTATTTATTAATATATAGTATAACACAGGCTAAAGCAAGGATAAAGAGCTGATGAATAAAGACTCAATAATGGAATTATTCGCAGACAGACAACGGCACAGATACAACACTACTAACAGTAGTAAACAGTGGAAATGAGGACAAAACAATGCACGCGTGACTGGAATCGTCAATTCACAAATTTGTAACCTGCGGAATCAGCAGTGCAGATCCCAAACTTAAATAAGGAATATGCATGGGAAGACGGTTAAAAATAAAACAAGACAGAGAGTACTTGCTGTACGATAATGCACTGGAACAACACGGCTTTGACAAGGCTACAATAGACGCACCGAGTTCTCCGATGACAACCAACAGTTTTAACATTTGCACAGATAAAACAACAGGTAGAATTAATCAGAAATTGATCCCAATAAATCACAGAGAAGAAAGGCAAGGCATGGGGCCACAACAGCTGACTTGGGCATAGGTTCTACTAAGGAATAAGGATTTTCAGTACACTGGGAGGATTCAAGGTACACTAGGAGGATTCAAGGTACACTAGGAGGATTCAAGGTACACTAGGAGGATTCAAGGTACACTAGGAGGATTCAAGGTACACTAGGAGGATTCAAGGTACACTAGGAGGATTCAAGGTACACTAGGAGGATTCAAGGTACACTAGGAGGATTCAAGGTACACTAGGAGGATTCAAGGTACACTAGGAGGATTCAAGGTACACTAGAAGGTCAGGACAGCCAGTCAGACATCGTCAAAAAATCCGCCCCGCCCGCTGCCAGACTTGTAGGGCGGCGGCTGCTGGCGAAGCTGCTGCTGCTGAACGGCAGCTCTGGCCGACGGGAACAGCGGCTGCGTGTCGGCCTCGAACTCCACCGGCTCGCCGTCCGCCTGCAGCAGCCGCTCAAAGCGACTCGATCGCGGCGGCGACAATGACAGCTTGGCGACAGGTGCCGCAGCAACGCCGGCAGCCCCGGAGCTCCTGGGAAGCTGGCGCGCTGGCGGTGGCTTCCGCGCAAACAGCTCGTCCTCCTCGTCGCCGCTGTCGGTGCTTTTCAACAGGCCGCCAGTCGAGCTGCTGCCGCCAGGGGCGTCGCGGCTACGCCTGGCGCGCTCTGTTAAATGTCGGTGGTTGGTGCGGGGCTTCGATTTCTCTTGATCTACGTATACTAGCCACTACTAGCTACTATTAGCCACTACTAGCTACTACTAGCCACTACTAGCTACTACTAGCTGCTACTAGCCACTACTAGCTACTACTAGCTACTACTAGTCACTACTAGCTACTACTAGCCACTACTAGCTACTACTAGCCACTAATAGCTAGTACTAGTCACTACTAGCCACTACTAGCTACTACTAGGCTACTACTAGCCACTACTAGCTACTACTAGCCACTGTAGAGTGTTCTACCTCCCGTAAGAAGACATAAAAGTGTTAATGTACTACTCACACATTTTATTTAGTAGTAAATTGAAGAGCATGAATAAAGGTATGCTTTGAACTATAAGTATATTCGGACTAACCAATAGGAAGAGAGAGACCTCGAGCATGCTAATTTTAGAAATCACCCAATCACGTGCGACCAACAACTGTCAATTCAAACCCCACCTTCAAGTCATCATTTGGTTTGCACTCGGGTTGCACCCGGATGAACGAATCAAAGTCTACCAGCTACGGTAACCAATCATGCGCTTTTACAGTAGACTAGTTGCGCAACTTTCTACCCTGTCATGCTTGACAGCCACCGAATCGTGACCCTTTGACATTTGCGAAGACAGTGATGTACGACCTCGAGAGAGGTCTGAACGCCTATAAATACAAGTGGTCCGGAACGGACCCGGAGCCACAATTCCTCCGGAAGGAGAAGAGCTCCGAAGAGGAAGCCACTACAGGACTTCCTACAGAAGACTCGTCGAGTTCTTGCGGTAAGCCTTACTCATTTACGCCTGTGTTTTGAGACGTCTCGTTGGAGTTTAGTTAGAGTCTGTTGAGACTCCTGAGTCTGTTTAGACTCTACTGGTTGCAGTCTCCAGAAGGACTGCCCCTGATAGATCTTAGAAGACTATCAGTGGTTTCCGGAGCTATACCTAGAGTGCATAGAAGCACTGCTAGAAGGAGTAGGCTTATATTAAACCGCAGTTTGGCGCAGGGTACCCATTGTTAATTTGGAAGCTTCTTATTGGTCCGAACGACAGATACCGGCCGGCAAAAGAAGAAAAGAGAAACTCGGACCAGGACTACAAGTCGAGTCGAATTCAGGCCTGAACTACAGATCGAGATCTACACGAGATCTACGAAGGACTCAAAGAAGGAGAGATATCTCATAAGAAGTCAAGGTAATTGAATACTTTCGTTTGAATTACTGGGTTGCCTAGCTACAGAGCTAGAAGTGATTGTTCCTTGATTATCGAAGGCAGGTAATAAGGAACACATCACCACTACTAGCTACTACTAGGCTACTACTAGCCACTACTAGTCACTACTAGCCACTACTAGCTACTACTAGTCACTACTAGCCACTACTAGCCACTACTAGTCACTACTAGTCACTACTAGCTACTACTAGCCACTACTACGAGCTAGCTACTACTAGTCACTCGTACTAGCTCGTACTATGGCTCGTACTAGCCACTACTAGCCACTACTAGTCACTACTAGTCACTACTAGCTACTACTAGCCACTACTAGCTACTACTAGTCACTACTAGCTACTACTAGTCACTACTAGTCACTACTAGCTACTATTAGCCACTATTGGCCACTACGATCTACTACTAGTCACTATTGAGCGTTACCAGCAATTGTCTCACCTCTGCGAAGCAGCAGTCGGCCCTCCTCCAGCAAGTCGGAGGTGAGCTCATCGTCCGAGCTGATGAACTGCTGCACGCCCAGGCAGTGCAGCAGGCGGCTGCCCAGCCGGAAGTAGCTGGCCAAGGCCAGCAGCAGGATGGCGATGGGGAAGTAGAGGTTGACACCATTGGAGATGATGGCCACGAGATCCAGATGGCCCATTAGCTGAGTGTAGGCCGTCTGCGCCTTCAACCCGCTGGCCAGGTGGGAGTCCAGGTGCACCAGGCCCAGGAAGTTCAGGCACAGCGGCGGGGTGAGCCGGCAGAACAGCATGCCGCTGAAGATGAGGCTGTTCTCGTCTGTCTGGTGGTTGGGCACCAGGCGGAAGTAGTTGAACAGCTTCAGGCGGAACACGGTGAAGTAGGTGCAGGCGCACAGGTAGCCGATGGCCAGCAGGCAGATCAGCTGCACCGACAGGGCGCCGCGGCCGGCCTGCACCAGCAGGGCCAGCGGGGTCAGCACCGGCCACTTAATAAAGAAGGTGCACTCGCACCACAGCATGAGGCCGGACGCGGCCAGCAGGAAGCAGGCGGCGCCGCGGAGCAGCCAGCTGCGGGCGTGGCACTTCCAGTAGAACTCCACGCCCGGGCCCAGCAGGCGCCGCAGGAGTCCGCCGCTTTCGCTGTCGAAGTCGCCCTCGCCGCGACGGAAGAAGTGCAGCCGGGAGCCGCGGTTGGACTCGATGTCCTCCAGGAAGGCGGCCGAGGCGTAGGCCTCCTGGGACAGCGAGAATTGGGGCGGATTTTCGAATGGACTGAGAAATCTACTTATTGAATACTGGATCCTTGGCCTCTCACCTTTAGAATCTCAGATTCTTGGCCTCTCACCTTTGGGATTTCAGATTCTTGGCCTCTCACCTTTGGGATTTCAGATTCTTGGCCTTTTACCTTTGGGGTTTCAGATGCTTGGCCTTTTACCTTTGGGATTTCAGATGCTTGGCCTTTTACCTTTGGGGTTTCAGATGCTTAGCCTCTTACCTTTGGGATCAAATTCTAAGAAACAATATTAACATTCGTATCCGACAAGAGCTTAATGTCAGGAGAACAACAAATTAGCAGAAGCCCCAGCAACCCCCGCACCTGCAGCAGGCAGCGGCTCCGCTGCTCAAGGCCGATGGCCTTCTTTAGCTGGCAGTGCAGCTTCACCAGCCGCTTCGCTGTGAGGCCGCCGCCGTCCTCGTCTTCGTTTAGCCGCCGCCTGGCCGCCGCGATGGACGAAGCGGTCGGTTTGCCCCGGCCGAGCCCGGCGTCGCGTCCTCCGCAGTAGCCGCTGCTCTCGGCCAGCTCGGCCACTGTCCGGGCATTGGCAGCAAGCGGATGCTCCGGGCCGGGCACGCACTCGGCCAGCTGGACGGCCTCGGCGGCCAGGTCCTCCAGTTCCTCCTGGTGCTCGATGAGCTCCGAGTTGACCTTGGCCAGCCGGAAGTAGGCCCGCTTCAGGCTCTCGCCCGGACAGCCGGCGCTCCAGACGGTGCGGGGCAGCTCGACCAGGCCGTAGCCGAGGAACAGCACGATGAGCACCAGGCCCCAGGTGTTGCTGGCCGTGATGCCGATCACGCGGAGTTGGGCACTGGAATTTGTGGTCCGTTTCTCTTTATAGAATTTCTAGTTGGTAGCTACTCACAGTGCTCAGATAGCTACTCACAGTGCTCAGATAGCTACTCACAGTGCTCAGATAGCTACTCACAGTGCTCAGATAGCTACTCACAGTGCTCAGATAGCTACTCACAGTGCTCAGATAGCTACTCACAGTGCTCAGATAGCTACTCACAGTGCTCAGATAGCTACTCACAGTGCTCAGATAGCTACTCACAGTGCTCAGATAGCTACTCACAGTGCTCAGATAGCTACTCACAGTGCTCAGATAGCTACTCACAGTGCTCAGATAGCTACTCACAGTGCTCAGATAGCTACTCACAGTGCTCAGATAGCTACTCACAGTGCTCAGATAGCTACTCACAGTGCTCAGATAGCTACTCACAGTGCTCAGATAGCTACTCACAGTGCTCAGATAGCTACTCACAGTGCTCAGATAGCTACTCACAGTGCTCAGATAGCTACTCACAGTGCTCAGATAGCTACTCACAGTGCTCAGATAGCTACTCACAGTGCTCAGATAGCTACTCACAGTGCTCAGATAGCTACTCAAATTGCTCAGATAGCTACTTACAGTGCTCAGATAGCTACTCACAGTGCTCAGATAGCTACTCACAGTGCTCAGATAGCTACTCACAGTGCTCAGATAGCTACTCACAGTGCTCAGATAGCTACTCACAGTGCTCAGATAGCTACTCACAGTGCTCAGATAGCTACTCAAAATGCTCAGATAGCTACTCACAGTGCTCAGATAGCTACTCACAGTGCTCAGATAGCTACTCACAGTGCTCAGATAGCTACTCACAGTGCTCAGATAGCTACTCACAGTGCTCAGATAGCTACTCAAAATGCTCAGATAGCTACTCACAGTGCTCAGATAGCTACTCACAGTGCTCAGATAGCTACTCACAGTGCTCAGATAGCTACTCACAGTGCTCAGATAGCTACTCACAGTGCTCAGATAGCTACTCACAGTGCTCAGATAGCTACTCAGTGCTCAGATAGCTACTCACACTGCTCAGATAGCTACTCAGTGCTCCTAGCTATTTAGTAGTAGTAGCCCGATAGTAAATAATTATAATCAAGGAGTTCAACTTACAAATCAATGTGAATGTCCGGTCTAGTGGCCACATAGATGAAGCAGATGGCAAAGATGAGCAGGTAGGTCGAATAGTACAACGCATTGTCAACCAGGGAGGCCTTCACTTTGCCCAGGACGTTGAACTCGCCCGCCTTGGCGTAGGACTGCATGATGGGCAAGAAAATCCTGGGGAAGAAATTGTTATGCTTGGTCACAAATCAAAGGATAAAAACCAGCTGCCAAATCTCAATAATGACATACATTCCAGGAATAGGAATAGGCACTACAGAGGCACTACATTCTAGGAATCGTACCCATGAGGTACGAATCATACCTTATGCGGTTCCAGACCCTGAAATCTCAACCAATTAGATACCAAACCCTGAAATCTCAACCCATGAGATACCAGACCCTGAAATCTCAACCCATTAGATACCAGACCCTGAAATCTCAACCCATGAGATACCAAATCACGAAAGCTTTACAAAGTAGCTACTAGCTTATAAAAAAATGCATAACCAGGCCAGAGACGAATAGGAACTAAACACACACCAGGTGAGGAACTGGCAGGACCAGTAGATGACGCGCCAGAAGCTGACCAGAAATGCCCTGGGAATATGGTTCCACGGCTCCCGGCAGGCTGGCGCAGAGGTGCCGTTGGCCTCCAGGCCGGAGACGTTGCTCATCAGGCAGTCCTCATAGAATGTCTGCGGGTTCGGTAACTCAGTGAGCTGGAATTCCTGCTGCATTTTATACTACTCAGCAGCCCATTGCTTACACAGTTGATGTCAGTAGGCAGTATGAAGACGATCAGAAAGCAGAACTGCCAGGCCAGAAATGTGACTCCGGTGACCACCAGCTGCTGCCTCCGCCAGTTGCCATAGTGATGCAGCAGAGAAGCTGTTAGCAAGACTACGCAGACAATTTCAAACAGCAGGAATGAGTAGCCAGCGCCTGACATGGGGAGAGCTGAAATTGGGGTTCTAACAAATGTTTGATAGAAGCAGAGAATCTACTGCTGCTGGTTGCTGTTACTGCTGCTGGTTGCTGTAACTGCTGCACAGCCAAGAATGCAACATACAGTCAGTCTCAAGCATCAAAGCAAGCCTATTATCAGTTAATTACAGAAGTCCTTGCACATAATATTTGCAGGTTAGAGAAAACCTTAAAATATACATAATTGAAGTATACAAATTAGCAAAAATGTAGCAAATTAACAGAGATAAAATATAGAAGGATATCCTAGCAAATACTAAAACATTATTAGCTAATAAAGATTGGTTTGGTTACTCTTAATCTATTAAAAAATTATTATATTTAATTAATAGATTAATAGATTAAAAATTAAGAATAAAAAAACAAAAAGATTAATACATTTAAGGTTACATAATTTTTTTGTGTTGGTAGCAATGGAAAAAACCTAGAAGTCTACCTTGAAAAATATTATTGATTATATACATTACTTTTAAATTAGCATATTAATATTTTTATCAAAAAACCTGTAGCTAAACATATACCAGGTCGTGCAAAAATGTAATGTTAGAAAATGTTTGTTAATATAAAGGGTGCTTCCCAGAACTATTTGAATCTGATATCGCCTGAAAGAATGCTATATAAGCTCTCAATTGATACCATTCTTGACTCAAATTACTTCCAGTTGTATGATTAAATGTCTAAGAAAAGAAAACAGATTGAACTCTTAGTCTGTGCCAAAAAGAATAATGAAGAAATCTTCAAGCTTGTTGGATGTTCAACTGTGTCTGTCTCAAGAGTGAAAAAGCTGATTTCTGATAAAGAAAGCTTGCTAGTAAAACTTGACCTGAATGTTGTCAAAGAGCAATTTGCTGACAATTTGACTGCCTCCATAAGCAGCCTGGCCAAGCAGAACAGTGTCAGTCAGTCAACAATGTCACAAGCAGTGAAAAGAGCTAGTGGAATTTCTCTACAACAATGTAAGCAGCCACTTCTGTCCCAAACTCAGCAAGATATACAACTTAGCAAGCAAGAGCACTTCTAAACTTGTTGAAGCACACTCTAGCTGGTTGAGTCACTATTTTCTTGGATAAGAAAACTTTTACAGAGTCTGGATATCAATCTGTTGGACTATACCCTGGATAGCATACCTAGTGGCACATCTCTAGCCAGGCCTACACTATATGCCACCCAAATGTAAATGCTCTAAAGGCTGCTATTAATGCAGCATAGATTGAGATGGACAAGGAGTACATCATCAAGATATTCTCCAGCTTCAGGGACTGTGTGGAGTAGGTCATTAGCACTGAAGGTGGTTATATTGATTGAACACACTCATTAGACATAAAGTTATATTTGTGTTATTTTAGAAAGTTATAAGCTGAATAAATAAAAAGATAATTGCATTTCATGATAAAACTGCTTCACATTACATTTTGCATAATCCAATGTAGAGGTCAGATAAAATAAAAGATTTAAGATCAAATGGGATTTTAGAATTGCTATTTTGGCAGTATCTGGGATTTAAAGATCAAGATCTCTCTAGTTCTACTAGCAAAGCACCATATATGCCATACTCCAGAAAGCATATATCATGCCAGAAATCATGCATTTGGTTTGGCCTAAAAATTGTCGCATGCATTGGCATGCATTCCACACTCCTGATTATGTAGTATACGCCCAAAAATTTGGGCGTGCATTGGCCTTGCATGCCAATTCCAAAATTAGACATGCAGAGTTAGCATGCATCACTCTAGAGAAAATAGTATGTATGCACACCTAGTGTGCACTTTAAAGAATCACATATAAGAGTTATTGGGAAGTTGAAAAAATATGAAAAAAGTTCATTTTTAAGTGCAAATTTGAAGCTTTCCAGTTTTTAAGCTTGTAATAGAGCATTTAAACAAATCTTTGCATGTATAATTTTTTTGCTATACAAAGTATGCCAAAAAGCATAAAAAGCAACCAAATTATCTGGTAATAAAGGTCTATTACGTGATTTAAAAAAAGTTATTTTATTGTTGCAACGTAAAAAGGTCATTTATAGTTGTAACACCGGCATATTTTTGAGAATGGGCATGCACTACATTTTTTTTGTGTGCATTTGTAATTATTCAATTTTTGTTTGGGCCTGCACCCAGCATGATCCGGACTATGGCGTGCATTTGGGTATTGCATGCCAAAAGTAACATGTTGGCATGCTATGGCATGGTATAGCTAGCATAGAATGTGGCCTAGCATGATAGTAAGGCATGTTTTGTTGAGACAAAAGTTTGTGAAAAAAAACATGGAGTTGTGGAAACAAGAATTCATACTTATTTTTATTGCAAAATGACAAGTAAATTTTAATGTGCCAAAAAAGAAATATAGTATATTTGCATGCTATAGGCCCTAATAGTTTTAAAACAGTTAAAGACTTAGTGTGCATTTGCTTGGCACTGGCGTGCATCTACCAGTGGCGCAACCAGGGGGGGGGGGGCAGGGGTGGTCCCCCCCCTTAGGCAGAGACCCAAAAAAAATCAAAGGGGGACCAAGCGAATTTTTGCCAAAAACAAAGCCACCCCTCTGCCCCCCTCCCCTCCCGGGACTTTACCCTCCAGAATCCGCCCCCCTCAAAAAATTTCTGGTTGCGCTACTGGCATTTACTTGGTAGGCATGCTGCATGCATTGGTTCAGAGCATTCTGGTGTGCACTGTGCACTCAATTCAATATGATCCCGCCTATGGTATATATGAAAATCTCTATGCCTAATTTTAATTACAGTATAGAGTTTTTAAATATTACAAGTATTAAAGCTTAGTAAATACTATATACTATTACCCAAAATCAAAGAAGATAGGCCTATTTTCAAAATTTTGATTTTTTATGAATCTTTTCTCTTTTAAAATAGGTTAAAAAGTAGGCATATACATAATAATAATAAAGTAAAAAATTAAATAAATATAAATATTAACAACAAGGTACTTAAACTGCCCAACTTTCCCATTCCCATATATTATTTATGAATATTTGGAATTTGGGTTTTGGACTAAAATATAATATGAAAATCTAGTTTTAGGTTATATACATAAACTGCCAATTGGATGCCACCGGCACGAGACTTTTAGCAAGTTTTACTATTCATATATTATTTAACAAAATTTTTTTAATTATTCATCGTCTCGCCCAAGCCAAAAAAGCTTTTGACCACCCAAGCCAACGGCCAACGCCAAGGGCATGATTCCAGTGGTAAAAAATAGCTTTGACCCAAAATGTAGAGTTTTTACTTTCGTGTGAAGAATAGAATCAAACATCCACGAAATCCTGTTCACAAACAGCCTTAACTAATAAGTATAAAATAATAATTATTAGCTATTTGCGAGAAGGCACGGGCCTTTGGTCGATCGGAGTGTTGTGGCTAAGTTTAAGTTGGCGCAACTTTTCCTAGAATCTAATTATGGTTTGATTAAACGGATAATCCGTCTGGTGAGAACAGATTTAAGCTACAGAGAAGTCCAGGGTGAATGGTTAGTCAAATTGAGCAATGTAAGCTAATGCTGCGGCGCTGAAAGATTTACCGGTTGTCATAGTAATTCTAAGTAGAAGGTTCTTTATCTGATCTTCACATTCAGAATTAAGTTCTGTCGTTTTACTAGTAGTAAGCAGTTTAGCGCTAGATCACCCGTATTATGATTGAAGGAACTAATTATTTCCAGTTAATTGGGTTGATAATTGACAGATGACATATTTTAAAACAAACGAGGGCTACTGCCTGCTGTGCAGTACGTGTGCATGGTGTTACTGTATCTCGCGTAGGTATTGTATAGCACAAAAACGGTTGCGTTTGCCTGTTCTTACGTGACTACACAAATGCCCGAATTGCAACCAAGATGATCGAATTAATAACACGCATGAGAGAAAACCTATCCATCAATTAATTGTTAGAATCTGGCTTCCAGTTTCTGTTTTTTAAAACCTCTGCTATTTCCGTGTCATTTTTATAAATTAGCATTTATCAATCAAATTAAAGCTAACGTTGGGTTGGGGATCGATGCCCTTTACGATGCTAGCTGTAGTTTTAGCCTTCATGGATCCGATAGCCATAAATCAGCATTAATCGAACTGGCTCCCTACTTATACAAAAGTCTGCAGCTCTGCCGATAAGCGACTCTGGAAATTAATGGGAATTGAAATGCTCGCGGCTGATAGGGGGATGGGGCCGTGCGCTCTAGCCGCTGCTGATGTACGAAGAATGGTGGAATTTCCAATTGCAAGCTAGGCTTGCAGGTGCAAACATTTTATCGTGCAGTGGCTCTAGAAATCCTGCTCATCTAGAAAATCTCAAGCCGCCTTCTTGCACACGGCCCCTCCAAGCAGAAATGTATAACATTACCAACGGTTGACAAGCACACATGACAAGCACATGATAAGCATATTGAATTGCATGAAGCAAAACACCTGAGAACAAAGAAGAAATTTGAGTTTGCTTGGAATCAAGCCAAGTAAAGTAGCTCATAAAACACGTGGCTTTTTAAAGGGATGCATGCCAACTCATGCGATGCCAAGGGGCCAGTATAATAATTTCAGTTTATTTCTCCAACCCAGCGTCACAAAGATGTTCAATGCGGCACGATTTGCTTTGATAATAAATCAGTAAACTGGTTACTCGGATTTCACACTGGCAGTGCGCATTTGTCTTGTTCATTTAGGTGCAAAGTCCAAAGTCCAGAGGGCCGCGGTCTCTATGGCAACAGGGCGCCCAAAAAGCCGCGCAGCATCTCGCGATCCTCATCGCACAGTCGACCCTCGTGAGCGGCTCTCTGCAAATTCGTTGTTCCGGTGAAGGCGTTCGAGTAGCACTCACGCAATGTCCATCAATTCCCTTTTAGTCACCGGTTCCACGCCCCTCTAATTCCAAACTAATCCGAATTCACGCGCGAATTTCCTTAATCCCCATCTGCGTGACAGCCTGCTTCATAACTGCCAATTAGGCTATGATTGACTGGATTTGATTTTCTTTCTGGGCCCCATGACGCATGCCGGCAGCAGTCTCACCGCAACGGCTCCGAGGGCCTGCGCTGTGGCGGCGTCAATGGCGCAGACCTCCTGCTCCGAGGGCGACGGCTTCTTCAGGCGGAAGAAGTGGTAGCCCTTCTTCAGCCGAAAGATCTGGTGGCCGGAGTGGCCCTCCGCGCCCAGCTCGGCCGCCGCGGGATTCGCCACTGGAACAGCAGTAGGGCTAGGGTTAGGGTTACGGGTTAGGGGTTAGGGAATCGAATCGCAGGGCGAACTCACTGCGGGCTCGGGCGGTTGCCGAGTCGAGGCAGACAAGGCAGACGGTGGCGAACAGCAGGGCCGACAGGATTCCGTTCATGTTGTCGGTCTGGGCTTGAGTGTTCTGCAAAATTGGAACACGCTTGGACCGTGCACTGCACCATACAGGCATTGCCTGATTGCAGCTCTCAGTTTCAGCCAGTTTTAGCCCCCCATCCTGAGGCCTTGAGTTCCTTCTCGGCCACCAGCTGGCTGGGGAATGAATCCCTTCACGGGTGGGAATACTTAAAGAGGCGTCAGTCACTCTGAAGCAAGGCCTAAGAAAATTTCCTCGGAGATTCCCGCGCGAACGGGCGCCACTGTCTCCGAGGTGAAGCTGTGACTGACAAGCGGCAGAAGCAGCAGACAATGGTGGGGAAGACAATGCCGATGTGAAGGCACTTGGAAACTCAAAGATGCATACACGACCCTTTCCATGGCTGGGGGGGGGGGTAGAGAACAGCTCAGCCTCGACTCTTGAAAATTACGAGGCATCAAAGGAGAACTTCTCAACTTTTCAGAGCTAGAGGAAAAAGCATGAATATGAAAGGCACGGGGATGAAGGGATAACAGGGAATATCTAATCCTGTCTCCAATTCTTCCTTGTCCGAGGCTGCCGGATCGATAAAGAGAAAAAGTGATGAGCGCCCGGCCCGGCTGGTTATCGCCGCTTCTCATCGGCCTCATCAGCCCGGCTGGCAGCTGCCCCCCCCCCACGGCTCGTCATCTGAGATGAAGGAAGCTGGCTGCTCAGGGCGTGTAAGCTACATCACCGGTCAGCTCACTCCAAAAGCAGTTGCTGACTTATTCCGTATGAAGTCGACGGGGCCTCTCCCAGAGGCAAAAGAGATCGGGGAAATCTGTGATCATGAAAAATACAGGTGAGAGCGCCTGCAGCCTGGTGAGGATTATCCGGTAGAATTCCTCGGGGACCAGGCGTCAGACGAGAGCAGTCTGAAGAAGAATCGCAAACAATGTTGTCTGGGAGGTCAGGGGACCCCCCCCCAATGTGGACCCCGACCCGTTCCGGCAACAGGAACCGGAGACCGCAGCTGCCTACGCTGCCTCATCAAATTGATGAAGGCCAATGCTCTAACAGAAACAATGGACCAAATGCGTGACGAATTTTCCAACTATGCAGCACAATGGGCTGCATAGTTCTTCCTGGCGCTCCATGTGGTTGCAAGGAAGTAGTCCTGACTAATTGGGCCTGCGCCCCCCCCCCCGCGCCGCTGAGGCCAAGCAGCTCCCAGACTCACCCGGGTAGCTCTGTTGTTGCTGCAGGACGATGACGAGTCACCGACAATGAGGCAGGAGTTTTCAAGCGGTTCAGGAGTCCGGGGCTTGAGGCGAATTGCTCAACGGGGTGCGCAAGGAAGGCCGCGTCGGAGCCGCGGGTGCCCGACTTTATGGAGGCCGGGCTGCCCGGCTCGCATTGGCTGCGCCGGCCCGGCACCGGCCAGTGCAGGTGAGGCGCGCCCGCCCCGAGCAAATCCGCCCCAGCCCTTTGACTGACAGGCGCTGGCGCTCTGGGGGAAGCTGCTGCTTTCACTGCTGCTTCTTCGTTTCTGGAATTCCCGCCGGCTCTGGCCTGGCCGTGTCAAAGAGGTTGAAGCTGCCGCGGGGCCGTCGCCCCCCCCACCCCCACCCCGAGGATTATACAGCGCAAAATATTCACAATGGGAGAAGTAAATAATTCAGCAGTTGCTCAACCTTTGACGCATTTCAATCGGCCCTCCTCGCCCCGGGCTTGAGGCGTCGCGTCTCCATGGAGACTCCACGGAGCAGGGCGAACAGGCGGCTGGCACTGCAGGCATGGGGAGCCGGGGAAGGTTGGCAGGGCCCAACAGGCTTCTGGGCCCCAGAATGCGGAGGGAATTACAGCAGACTGGCAACTCTGTCAACGAGAGCAGGCCAGCGATGCTTGTAGGGCAAACAAAAGTGTTTTATTCGAGATCACGGGCCAGTATTTGAGCTGCCTCCCCCTCATTATCTTCCTTGGCTCTGCCCACTGCTCCCAAGCTTGTTTTGCCTCGCAATGCCGGGGTCAAAGCCAAGATTCCATGGCAGCTTCGGGGCTGGAAGCTGAATTGCAGATTTTATTTTTAAAGAAATTTTCAACCAGTCCGTCTGCCTGGGACCATCGGGGCAGCTCAGCGCAGGCTCCCGAGTCCTACCGGTGCTCACCGCAACCAACTCTCTTCCCGTAAAATCACGCATGGCCTGGACCCCCGGGCGACTTCCGGTTCCGCGAGCTCTTCATCCGCAGCCGTGGTAATCCAGAAGTTTCAGCCTGATTGCCCGTTAAAAGCTAATGGGAGAACAATGGGATGGCCGCGCGACTTGAGCCGATTTTGTGAAGAGGCTGGACGGGGCTGCATCAGGAATCGATGTCCAGGGAGTCTGGCACTATCTAATTCCCATCCTGCAGTTCCCCCCGGTGACCCACTTTGCAGGGTTCCATCGCGAGCTCAATGGGCACAGGTGAGCTGGGTTGGAGTGTCAGCTGATGACGAGGCGGAAGTCAGGATTGCCAGTCTGACACCCCAGTCTCCCGCCCTGGATTGGGATTTAAGAGGGAGGACAATTTCGTGGGGAAAAGTTCTATGAAAGTTTTCATCATTTTCATAAATTAACGCATTCACTGCCTTTAAGCGACAGACGAGAACCAAGTTATGCTAAAATGAGCTGTGCACGTGTATTGAGTCCCCTGATACGGGGCTGGATAGAAGATGAAGCGAAGTAATTGCATTGGTAATTAAGTCGGCAGCATTACGGGTAATAAAAAACATTAATCAAATTAGTGATAATCTTTTCTGGATTCTTCATCTGGCGTACCGTGCAGTATAGTGCCTACCCCATCCAGACCTACCCCATCCAGACCTACCCCCATCCAGACCTACCCCATCCAGACCTACCCCATCCAGACCTACCCCATCCAGACCTACCCCATCCAGACCTACCCCATCCAGACCTACCCCATCCAGACCTACCCCATCCAGACCTACCCCATCCAGACCTACCCCATCCAGACCTACCCCATCCAGACCTACCCCCATCCAGACCTACCCCATCCAGACCTACCCCATCCAGACCTACCCCATCCAGACCTACCCCCATCCAGACCTACCCCATCCAGACCTACCCCCATCCAGACCTACCCCATCCAGACCTACCCCATCCAGACCTACCCCATCCAGACCTACCCCATCCAGACCTACCCCATCCAGACCTACCCCATCCAGACCTACCCCATCCAGACCTACCCCCATCCAGACCTACCCCATCCAGACCTACCCCCATCCAGACCTACCCCCAACCAGACCTACCCCATCCAGACCTACCCCATCCAGACCTACCCCATCCAGACCTACCCCATCCAGACCTACCCCATCCAGACCTACCCCATCCAGACCTACCCCATCCAGACCTACCCCATCCAGACCTACCCCATCCAGACCTACCCCATCCAGACCTACCCCATCCAGACCTACCCCATCCAGACCTACCCCCATCCAGACCTACCCCATCCAGACCTACCCCATCCAGACCTACCCCCATCCAGACCTACCCCATCCAGACCTACCCCATCCAGACCTACCCCCATCCAGACCTACCCCATCCAGACCTACCCCCATCCAGACCTACCCCCATCCAGACCTACCCCATCCAGACCTACCCCATCCAGACCTACCCCATCCAGACCTACCCCATCCAGACCTACCCCATCCAGACCTACCCCATCCAGACCTACCCCATCCAGACCTACCCCATCCAGACCTACCCCATCCAGACCTACCCCATCCAGACCTACCCCCATCCAGACCTACCCCATCCAGACCTACCCCATCCAGACCTACCCCATCCAGACCTACCCCATCCAGACCTACCCCATCCAGACCTACCCCATCCAGACCTACCCCATCCAGACCTACCCCATCCAGACCTACCCCATCCAGACCTACCCCATCCAGACCTACCCCATCCAGACCTACCCCATCCAGACCTACCCCAACCAGACCTACCCCATCCAGACCTACCCCATCCAGACCTACCCCATCCAGACCTACCCCATCCAGACCTACCCCCATCCAGACCTACCCCATCCAGACCTACCCCATCCAGACCTACCCCATCCAGACCTACCCCATCCAGACCTACCCCATCCAGACCTACCCCAACCTAGACCTACCCCAACTAGACCTACCCCAACCAGACCTACCTCAGAGACCACAAAGAGAGTTTGGCCAATCAAAGGATAATGAAATAAAAAATCGGACAAAATGTACTGCCGGACATTCCCGATGCTCCGACAGAGTCATGGCAGTCTCTGCTCTCCCAGCTGCCGGCGCCGCCGCCTCTCCCTTACGGCCAGCAATGGCGCCCACACGGGGCTGGCGAGCAGCAGCAGCGGCGAGGCGGTGAGGGCGACGATGACAGCGCCGCCGATGCCGACGCCGAGTAGGCCTCGACGGATCGCGCGGCGAAGGCGCGGCCGGTCGGGCAGGAACTCGGCGCTGCAGCCGAACACGCTGAGCCGGGAGCTGTGGCCGCCCAGCAGCCGCCTGGGCAGCAGGCCGAAGTAGCGGCCCTCCTGCACGAGGCGCTTGCCGCACAGGTAGCAGAACTCCGTGCGGCACACCGTGCAGCTCACATAGCGGCAGCCGCCGTTCCGCTCGATCAGCGCCCGGCACTCCGGGCAGTGGCGCGCCCGACGACTCTCGGCGACCCCGGCGGCCTCCATGTCCGGGTCCGGGCGCATCTCGCGGCTCCAGGCGGTCAGCAGCTGGCCGTCCGAGTCGGCCGAGTCCGGGCACCGGCGGCCTGGGTGATGCGGCCCGTGGCAGGCGAAGCACCAGGCAAAGCCGCAGGCCTCGCACTCGACGTCGTTGACCCCGCTGTCCTGGTCGCGGCGGCAGACGTGGCCGCAGTCCGGGCAGGTCTTCGCGTCCGGCAGGCGCTCGGCGTCGGCCAGCAGCTGGTTGTACCGATGCAGCAGGTCCGGCCGGCCGCGCAGGCACAGCAGGCGAATCTCGTCGCGAGACAACAGGACCGGACAGCTCGGACAGCCCACGTACGGCCGGCCCTTGGCCAGGGCGAAGCGCGTGTGGTCGGCCAGGCAGGCGGAGCAGCCCAGGAGGCGGCAGCAGCGGCGCTGGCGCACCAGGACGCTCTCGGCGAAGCAGATGTCGCACTCGCCGATGCTGATCGAACTGGGCAGGTCGCGGAAAGAGGACGCGAAGCGGTCGAGGTAATAATCCAGGCAGGCCGCGGCGCGCAGGTCGCACACTTGGCGCCTCTCAGTCGAGCTGAACAGCAGCGAGAACTCGTAGGGCAGCGCGCCGGCTGGCGACGCCTCGAGCAGCGCCCGCATCTTGTCGCGTAGGTGAGCGCTGACGCCGCCCGCCTGGAAGAGGCTGGGCAGGTGGGCGCCGAGCGCCCGGTCGAAGGCGGCCTTGTCGAAGCGGGCCAGGCAGCTGCGACCGCTGCTGTCGAATTCCACTAGCAGTGGGTCCAGGCCCGCCGGCTCAGCCTCTGCTGTAGCCTCTGGAATTGCTGCTTCTGGAATTGCAGCTTCTGGAATTGCTGCTTCTGGAATTGCTGCTTCTGGAATTGCAGCTTCTGGAATTGCTGCTTCTGGAATTGCTGCTTCTGGAATTGCAGCTTCTGGAATTGCTGCTTCTGGAATTGCAGCTTCTGGAATTGGTGCTTCTGGAATTGGTGCTTCTGCAATTGGTGCTTCTGAAATTGGTGCTTCTGGAATTGGTGCTTCTGCTTCTGCTTCTCCTGTAGTTTCTTCTTCCGCCGCTGCATCAGCAGCCGCCGCTTGACTCACAGACTCCAGAGGCCCTGCATCGTCGTAGTTGCTCACTCGGTCACCCCGATCAGCTTCTGAAGACGGCTTGGTCTCTTCCAGAGCGCGCAGAGATCTCGCAGCCTCCGAGACCATCGCCTCAGAGCGCGATTCGGTGCTATGGCTACAGCTGAGCAGTGCAGTGCGAGCCCTCACCCACAGCCGTACCTAATAAGCAACGCCCAGAGCCCCGTCCAAGTTTCGTATTGACAAGAGCTGCGCACCGGGTCTATTTTTAGACATGGCCAGCTTGTTTCAAAAATGGGCGCGCGTACAATCAACTGCGCGACCTTGGTTACAGAGTCAGCGCACTCGGTGAGTGCACCGCTGCGGTGTACATGCAGCGGTGAGAAAGAGGGAGAGAGAGAGAGAGAGTGGAAAGGAGAGAAGTCTCGCCCGCTGAGTTTCAAGTGTTAAATATCAGATTTGCTTTTTACGTCTGATATGGCTTTGCCAAATTAAGAAAATTGTTTTCATTTCTACCTTCTAGAGAATTCAAAATGACATAACTGGCTCACAAATTGACTAAGTTTCACTCCCTTTGACGCATTTCCACACTTGAGTCACACAGGATCAAGATTCTGAATCTCAATATTAGATATATAGATTTCATCTGTGAATGTGTTGGAAGTGGATTGTGAATGGGTTGGCGCTAGATTGTGAATGGGTTGGCGCTGGATTGTGAATGGGTTGGAGCTGGATTGTGAAGAGCTGGATTGTGAATGGGTTGGAACTGGATTGTGAATGGGTTGGAACTGGATTGTGAAAGGGTTAGAACTGGATTGTGAAAAAGTTGGAACTGGATTGTGAATGAGTTAGAACTGGATTGTGAATAAGTTGGAACTGGATTGTGAATAGGTTGGAATTGGATTGTAAATGGGTTGGAGCTGGATTGTGAATGGGTTGGAGCTGGATTGTGAATGGGTTGGAGCTGGATTGTGAATGGGTTGGAACTGGATTGTGAATGGGTTGGAGCTGGATTGTGAAGAGCTGGATTGTGGATGGGTTGGAGCTGGATTGTGAATGGGTTGGAGCTGGATTGTGAATGGGTTGGAACTGGATTGTGAATGGGTTGGAGCTGGATTGTGAATAGGTTGGAACTGGATTGTGAATTGGTTGGCGCTGGATTGTGAATGGGTTGAAGCTGGATTGTGAATGGGTTGGAACTGGATTGTGAATGGGTTGGAGCTGGATTGTGAATGGGTTGGAGCTGGATTGTGAATGGGTTAGAACTGGATTGTGAATAGGTTGGAGCTGGATTGTGAATGGGTTGGAGCTGGATTGTGAATGGGTTGGAGCTGGATTGTGAATGGGTTGGAGCTGGATTGTGAATGGGTTGGAACTGGATTGTGAATTGGTTGAACTGGATTGTGAATGGGTTGGAGCTGGATTGTGAATGGGTTGGAACTGAATTGTGAATGGGTTGGAACTGGATTGTGAAGAGCTGGATTGTGAATGGGTTGGAGCTGGATTGTGAAGAGCTGGATTGTGAATGGGTTGGAGCTGGATTGTGAATGGGTTGGAACTGGATTGTGAATGGGTTTGAACTGGATTGTGAATGGGTTGGAGCTGGATTGTGAATTGGTTGGAACTGGATTGTGAATGGGTTGGAGCTGGATTGTAAGTGGGTTGGAGCTGGATTGTGAAAGGGTTGGAACTGGATTGTGAGTGGGTTGGAGCTGGATTGTGAATGGGTTGGAGCTGGATTTGAGTGGGTTGGAGCTGGATTGTGGATGGGTTGGAGCTGGATTGTGAATGGGTTGGAGCTGGATTGTGAGTGGGTTGGAGCTGGATTGTGAATTGGTTGGAACTGGATTGTGAGTGGGTTGGAGCTGGATTGTGAGTGGGTTGGAGCTGGATTGTGGATGGGTTGGAGCTGGATTGTGAATGGGTTGGAACTGGATTGTGAATAAGTTGGAACTGGATTGTGAATAAGTTTGAACTGGATTGTGAATAAGTTTGAACTGGATTGTGAATAAGTTTGAACTGGATTGTGAATAAGTTTGAACTGGATTGTGAATAAGTTGGAACTGGATTGTGAGTGGGTTGGAGCTGGATTGTGAATGGGTTGGCGCTGGATTGTGAATTGGTTGGAACCGGATTGTAAATGGGTTAGAACTGGATTGTGAATAGGTTGGAACTGGATTGTGAATGGGTTGGAGCTGGATTGTGAATAGGTTGGAATTGGATTGTAAATGGGTTGGAACTGGATTGTGGATGCGTTGGCGCTTGATTGTGAAGAGCTGGATTGTGAATGGGTTGGAGCTGGGTTGTGAATGGGTTGGAACTGGATTGTGAAAGGGTTAGAACTGGATTGTGAAAGGGTTAGAACTGGATTGTGAATAAGTTGGAACTGGATTGTGAATGAGTTAGAACTGGATTGTGAATAAGTTGGAACTGGATTGTGAATGGGTTGGAGCTGGATTGTGAATAGGTTGGAATTGGATTGTAAATGGGTTGGAGCTGGATTGTGAATGGGTTGGAGCTGGATTGTGAATGGGTTGGAACTGGATTGTGAAGAGCTGGATTGTGAATGGGTTGGAGCTGGATTGTGAATGGGTTGGAACTGGATTGTGAAGAGCTGGATTGTGAATGGGTTGAAGCTGGATTGTGAATGGGTTGGAGCTGGATTGTGAATGGGTTGGAGCTGGATTGTGAATGGGTTGGAGCTGGATTGTGAATGGGTTGGAGCTGGATTGTGAATGGGTTGGAGCTGGATTGTGAATGGGTTGGAGCTGGACTGTGAGTGGGTTGGAGCTGGATTGTGAATGGGTTGGAGCTGGATTGTGAATGGGTTGGAGCTGGATTGTGAATGGGTTGGAGTTGGATTGTGAGTGGGTTGGAGCTGGATTGTGAATGGGTTGGAGCTGGATTGTGAATGGGTTGGAGCTGGATTGTGAATGGGTTGCAGCAGCAGAGGGAGGCAGCAGGTGTTTCAGTACCCAGAGTCTAAGTAGGCAGGTGCTATTTATAACTCTGCGAAAGCAGAAGACAAAAGGGGAGGCAAGAAAGAGACAAAGCGAAAGCTGAAGTGCTCGGGCTGTTTTGCATCGCCCAGCCACAGTTGCGGATCTGCATTCGCAGCTGTATTGGGTTCCAATCTTGCTGACGGAGCCTGAGAGCTGGAACTCTCAGCAGAGCAGTTTCTGATTTTACGAGCGGCAGGAGGGCCGCTAAAATGCGAAAATTGCAGCGATGGCTAAACTTGAGACGCAAGAGCTGCACTTCTGTGAGGGGGAAAGCTCACTCATTCTGTGCAGGGAGACTGGGTGTGCAATGGAGTAGACTGGGTGTGCAATGTAGTAGGCTGGGTGTGCAGTGATGTAGGCTGGGTGTGCAGTGATGTAGGCTGGGTGTGCAGTGGAGTAGGCTGGGTGTGCATTGGAGTAGGCTGGGTGTGCAATGGAGTAGGCTGGGTGTGCAGTGGAGTAGACTGGGTGTGCAGTGGAGTAGGCTGGGTGTGCATTGGAGTAGGCTGGGTGTGCAATGGAGTAGGCTGGGTGTGCAGTGGAGTAGACTGGGTGTGCAGTGGAGTAGACTGGGTGTGCAGTGGAGTAGACTGGGTGTGCAGTGGAGTAGACTGGGTGTGCATTGGAGTAGGCTGGGTGTGCAGTGGAGTAGACTGGGTGTGCATTGGAGTAGGCTGGGTGTGCAGTGGAGTAGGCTGGGTGTGCAATGGAGTAGGCTGGGTGTGCAGTGGAGTAGGCTGGGTGTGCAGTGATGTAGGCTGGGTGTGCAGTGGAGTAGACTGGGTGTGCAGTGGAGTAGACTGGGTGTGCAATGGAGTAGGCTGGGTGTGCATTGGAGTAGGCTGGGTGTGCAATGGAGTAGGCTAGGTGTGCATTGGAGTAGGCTGGGTGTGCAGTGGAGTAGGCTGGGTGTGCAGTGGAGTAGGCTGGGTGTGCATTGGAGTAGGCTGGGTGTGCAGTGGAGTAGGCTGGGTGTGCAGTGGAGTAGGCTGGGTGTGCAGTGGAGTAGACTGGGTGTGCAGTGGAGTAGACTGGGTGTGCAATGGAGTAGGCTGGGTGTGCAGTGGAGTAGACTGGGTGTGCAATGGAGTAGGCTGGGTGTGCAGTGGAGTAGGCTGGGTGTGCAGTGGAGTAGGCTGGGTGTGCAGTGATGTAGGCTGGGTGTGCAGTGATGTAGGCTGGTTGTGCAGTGGAGTAGGCTGGGTGTGCAATGGAGTAGGCTGGGTGTGCAGTGATGTAGGCTGGGTGTGCAGTGATGTAGACTGGGTGTGCAGTGATGTAGGCTGGGTGTGCAGTGGAGTAGGCTGGGTGTGCAATGGAGTAGGCTGGGTGTGCAGTGATGTAGGCTGGGTGTGCAGTGGAGTAGGCTGGGTGTGCATTGGAGTAGGCTAGGTGTGCAGTGGAGTAGACTGGGTGTGCAATGGAGTAGACTGGGTGTGCAGTGGAGTAGACTGGGTGTGCATTGGAGTAGGCTAGGTGTGCAGTGGAGTAGACTGGGTGTGCAATGGAGTAGACTGGGTGTGCAGTGGAGTAGGCCCAGTGGAGTAGACTGGGTGTGCAAAGGAGTAGGCTAGGTGTGCAGTGGAGTAGACTGGGTGTGCAGTGGAGTAGGCGCAGTGGAGTAGGCGCAGTGGAGTAGACTGGGTGTGCAGTGGAGTAGGCTGGGTGTGCATTGGAGTAGGCTAGGTGTGCAGTGGAGTAGACTGGGTGTGCAGTGGAGTAGGCTGGGTGTGCAGTGGAGTAGGCGCAGTGGAGTAGACTGGGTGTGCAATGGAGTAGGCTAGGTGTGCAGTGGAGTAGACCAGGGCAGAATTTTAATTTATTTTTTCCTTGTTAAAGAAAATGAAAGCATTGAGAGGTGAAAAGTTTCGAGTTGCTGGTTCATGGGAGCGGTCACAATGTCACTAAAGCAGATATTTGACCTGCTGCTGGAGACAGTCCAGCTTGTATTTGCACTCAACAAAGTCTGGGCTTGTGTGAAGTCGCGATTTTGCTTTGACGCGAGACTCTCAAAATAAAACAAAAACCAAACAAAAATTGAACTATTTACAGATTAAAAGAACACAGTGAGCTGAGCACAAAGTAACACAGGATAACATCGGCAAAGACAGATAGCACAGTTTGAGCCAGGCGAGTCTTTGTAGCTAATTGTGCGCAGTCTTTGTTCGGCAAGGCTTCTGAGCGGCACTAAAAATAGCTTTGCACTTTAAAGCATGATTACTAGCGAACAACAGGCGACATGAAGAGTTATATCGGGGATTTTCTCAACCTAGATTTTTCTAAGAAAGCTCAATATCGATCTCCTATATGAGCGATTCCAAGAGAGGTGAGACTTCGATGAGAACAGTTGTGCTGCCAACACAGGGCTACTGAGCCCTGCTTGTGTGATTCAACTGTTTTTACCGGCGGCAGCTTTGAGAGCCGCGGGCAGGCAGGTGTAGCTGGCCAGCCGCTCGCGGTGCGCCCGGTCCTGCACCCCGATGCGCTGCAGCTCCGCGTCCGTCAGGCCCTGCGCCTGCGACACGGTGGCCACGCCGGCCGCCTCGAACAGCTGGGTGTACTGGCCGAGCTGCAGGCAGGCGAGCCACTCCGCCAGCGTCGCCGGCCGCGACAGCGTCTCGTACTCGATGGGCAGCGAGGCCGGCGCCGCCGCGCTCCGCTCCAAGCTGTCGGTGGCGCCAACGGTGATCGCGGAGGCGGTGGCGCCCGCGCTCATCTGGCGGCGCGGCACCTGCGGGCTGCTGCTAGCGCTGCCGCTGCCGCCGCCGCTGCCGCCGCCACTGCTGCCACCGCTGCGCTGCGAGTGGCTGCTCAGCGTCCGGCCACGTCGCTTCGGAGGCAGCGGTGGTGGCGCTTGACCCGACGCAGAGGCGGCAGCATCGCCGGCGGCAGCGGTGGCCGAGCGCATGGCGGCCGGCTTCACCACCTGGCTGCTGGTAGTCTTCTTGGGGTACAAATAGAGGTCACTGGCTCCCCCCGCGCGGCTCAAATGAGGCACCGCGGCTGCGGGAGCTGCGGCGCCGGCAGAGGCAGCGGACAGCGGCGTGTCGCGGGTGACGGTGGACGCGCTGTCGGTTGACGAGGTGGACGACGAAGATGACGGCGAGCGGCCGTCGCCACCGGCCGAAGCCGCGGCTGCTGACGACGCCGCCCCGGGCGCCGGCACAGGCTCTTCGTCGCCTTCGTCGTCGTCCTCGGCGATGGCGCCGTCGCCCTCGCCAGGCCGCAGAGTGTCAGTATCCATGGCAACCAGCTCGTAGGTGCGCGTCTTTGAGCGCCGCCTGGCCAGGGAGCTGCGCCACTGGTCGGTGCTGCCGGTGATGTTGCAGTGGGACAGCAGGCAGCCGCGCTCCTCGCCGTAGAGCGTCAGGTTGACGTCAACCGCCTGCGGCATGTCGGAGATGAGCGGCCGCAGCGAGACGATGCAGGCGCCGCAGGTCTCGTCAGTGTCGATGTTGCGAACCCGGACCAGCAGGTGGGCGTCCTCCAGGTACTCCGGGTCCTCGGTGCTGAGCTCCAGAGGCGGCAACACGTTCTGCCAGACGGGGCAGATGTACGCGTCGGGGGCGGCCTTCCAGCAGCCGGTGCGCTCGAGATCCTCGCTGGGCAGGAAGTGCGTGTTGGGCGCCGAGTCGAAGCGGCCGCCGATGCAGGGCCCGTAGAAGTTGAGCTGGTAGCTGTGCCGGGCCGAGGCGCCGCGCAGCTTGGCGGTGACGAACTCGAAGCGCAGGCCGTTGCTGCAGTGCAGGCCGGCCGCGGCTATCGGGTTCTTGGGCGCGTACTCGCACACCACGCCGACGTAGTAGGAGGCGAACACCGGCTTGTGATCGGACACGTCCTGGTCCATCTGGCAGCCGTAGGAGGTGCACTGGATGAACAGGTGCGGCCGGCTGCAGGTGAGCACCCGGTCTGACCAGGACGGCAGGTGGACGCGCTGGTTGGCCGGGCCGCGCGGCACGCAGGTGGCCCACTGGTCCCGCTTGTGCTTCTCGTAGCGGTAGGTGGGCGGGAACAGGATCTCCTCTTCGGCTGCGGGTCAATTGGAGCACTTTATCATTTGTCTTTCGTCTTCTCAAGTTGTCAATCAAATCAAATCGTCAGTCAAATCAAATCATCAGTCAAATCAAATTAAATCAAATCATTAATCAAATCATCAATCAAATAAAATCGTCAGTCAAATCAAATCATCCATCAAATCAAATCATCAATCAAATCAAATCATCAATCAAATCAAATCATCAATCAAATCAAAAAATCATCAATCAAATCAAATCATCAATCAAATCAAATCATCAATCAAATCAAGTCATCGATCAAATCAAATCATCAATCAAATCAAATTATCAATCAAATCAAATCATATAATCAATCAAATCAAATCAAATCAAATAATCTATTAAATCAAATCATCTATCAAATTAAATCATCTATCAAATCAAATCATCAATCAAATCAAACCATCAATCAATCAAATCATCAATCAAATTAAGCCATCAATCAAATCAAGCCATCAATCAAATCAAGCCATCAATCAAATCAAATCATCAATCAAATCAAGCCATCAATCAAATCAAATCATCAACCAAATCAAGCCATCAATCAAATCAAATCATCAATCAAAACAAGCCATCAATCAAATCAAATCATCAATCAAAACAAGCCATCAATCAAATCAAATCATCAATCAAATCAAGCCATCAATCAAATCAAGCCATCAATCAAATCAAGCCATCAATAAAATCAAGCCATCAATAAAATCAAGCCATCAATCAAATCAAATCATCAATCAAACCATCGAGCGCTCACCGAACTGCTGGAAGGCCTCCCTGGCCTTCCTGGCCGCGCTGAGCTGGTCCCGGCTGAGCAGGGAGCCGAAGCTGCGCAGCCTCAGCTTCTGCTCGATGCTTCCCAGGTTGCCCTCCAGGCGGCAGCTGAAGTCGCCCATCCAGATCACGTGATCGAATTCGTGAGTCAAGTCGCAGTCGGGAAGGGTCCGCTCGCCCAGGTTGAGGCCCTTCAGCATCTCCTTGAGCAGGGGGTCGCGTCTGCGGGATGCCAGCGGGATGGGGACGCGTGAGCAGCGGCGGCAGCATCTGCTGGTTGAGACTCGGAAATCTCACCCCCAACAGGTGAGACACGAAAATCTCATCTCAAACAAGTGAGACTCGGAAATCTCACCCCCAACAGGTAAGACACGGAAATCTCACCCCCAACAGGTGAGACACGAAAATCTCATCTCAAACAAGTGAGACTCGGAAATCTCACCCCCAACAGGTAAGACACGGAAATCTCGCCCCCTACAGGTGAGACATGGAAATCTCACCCCAACAGGTGAGACTCGGAAATCTCGCCCCCTACAGGTGAGACACGGAAATCTCACCCCAACAGGTGAGACACGGAAATCTCACCCCAACAGGTGAGACACGGAAATCTCGCCCCCTACAGGTGAGACATGGAAATCTCACCCCAACAGGTGAGACTCGGAAATCTCACCCCAACAGGTGAGACACGGAAATCTCGCCCCCTACAGGTGAGACTCGGAAATCTCAACCTGAATCAAAGCTTAGCGGCGCAGCATCTGTTGGCTCAACTTTGCCTACTCAAATTATTGCAATAAAGCTCTCTCTGATTTGGCTCAAGATTGGTGACCGATGGATGTTTGCTCACTACTCAACATTGCCGAGGCGAGCTAGGAGTGCAAGGCAAACTGCAGCTGGGGCGGGAGTCGGGTATTAGCTGGTTTCGTGCCTTCCACTCGCCTTTCTGCGCTGCCGACAGAAACTTACTGAAGCAAAGAGCGACTAGCTTCGTTTCTTAGAATTTTCTATTTTTAGAACATCTTAGGATAAAACCGTCAAGAATTTCTGAGAAACGAAAGGAAACGAATCCAATTCTTCTACTTCAGTCGCGGCTGCTTGAACCCTGTTTACCTGCGTCTCCCGTTTTTATTGAGACACAGTTACGCTTGTAGAAGGAAACAGTGCTGGGCCTGGCAGTGCTGCAGTAGGGCGGGATGCCTCTCTGTTCTTACTATTAACCCACACAGGACCCATTCGCATTGATGCATTCACCCGCTGCGCTGCTGCTGGGGGGGGGGGGCAGCGTTCAGCATCTGCGCTTTGCGATTTTGAAGGTCAACCCACTTTCACCTCATGGACTCCGCCAGGGACTTTATTTGATTACTCGGCCGAAATGCCGAATGCCCGCCGACCGAGGGGGGGGGGGTTTGGAAGCGCCCATAAATCTGCCATTTCTGCTGGAGCCGCGAGTCCCAGGTAAGAAAATATGCCAAGCCCGCGACAGCTACTGCAAGTAGGGAAGAGGGGAAGGTGCTGCGGTCACTGATTGGAGGCCGCAGGTCTGGAAGCGCCGCGGCTGGATGCTGCAGCAGCCCCTGGAGCCCCTAAAACTGGCTGAAACTGCGAAGCTGGCACACCAGACAGGCCGGGGCGCACGGAGGCCAGTGCGCTGAAGAATCTCCCCAGACAGGGGAGGCCGCAGCTCGCCAGTTTATCGACCCGATGCGGACAGAGCGGGCGGGGGGATCGGCAGGGAGGCTGAAATCCCCGGGGACGAGGGGGAAATGCCGGGGCTGCTGGCCGGGCCGCACAAGCGCATAAGAAGCGGAGCTCGGCCAGGTAAAACTCCCTGCACGCCAGCGAATCTCGCAACCCAAGCAGCCAGCTGCCGCTTCGTCATCCTCCCACGCACGCCAGCCAGTTCCTCTCGGATGCCCGTGGGCCAGTCGGACACGATGTTGATGGAGCAGCAGCAGCAGCAGCAGCCGTTCTACCCGCAGCAGAACGGCTTCGCTGATGTGGACCCTGCGGCGGCGGCTGCGGCGGCTGCTGCGGCTGCTGCGGCGGCGGCCGCAGAACCAGCGGGCGAGATGCCGCGCTTCGTGAAGCAGCCGGAGCCGGCGGTGCGGGTGGACGAGGGCGACTTCGCACACATGGAGTGCCGCCTGCAGCCGGCGGGCGACGGCTCCGTGCAGGCCGAGTGGTTCAAGGACGGCCGGCCGCTCACGGCGGGTGCGGGAGGGGGAGCGGTTTTCTAAGAAACAGCCTTTCCCAAGAGTGACAGGGCGGCTCTTTTTCCTCATTGCAGGCTCGCGGTTCTACAGCAGCTACGACCGCGGCTGCGTGCTGCTGGACATTCTGTACACCCACCCGGAGGACAGCGGGCAGTACGTCTGCGTCGCGCGCAACCGCTGGGGCTCGGAGCAGTCGCAGCCGCTGCAGCTCACGTGCGTTCGGCTTGGATTTAATGAGAGGCTGTGATCTCAGTGCAGCACTGCAGCAGTGCCCACTCAGTGTCTGAGCAGGCATAAGCGGTACCCACTCAGTATCTGAGCAGACAGAAGCGGTACCCACTCAGTGTCTGAGCAGATAGAAGCGGTACCCACTCAGTATCTGAGCAGACAGAAGCAATACCCACTCAGTGTCTGAGCAGGCATAAGCGGTACCCACTCAGTATCTGAGCAGACAGAAGCGGTACCCACTCAGTGTCTGAGCAGATAGAAGCGGTACCCACTCAGTATCTGAGCAGACAGAAGCAATACCCACTCAGTGTCTGAGCAGACAGAAGCGGTACCCACTCAGTATCTGAGCAGACAGAAGCAATACCCACTCAGTGTCTGAGCAGACAGAAGCAATACGCACTCAGTATCTGAGCAGATAGAAGCGGTACCCACTCAGTATCTGAGCAGACAGAATCAATACCCACTCAGCGTCAGCATCAGGCCGTGCCAATCCGCTCCCGCAGGGTGGTGCCGGAGGACGCGCCCCCAGTGGAGCAGTTCAACCAGGCGGCGGTGGCAGAGCTGGACCAGCAGCTGCAGGCGGCCAACCGTCAGCCAAAGTACGGCGGCAGCGATGCCGGAGCTCCGCAATCGCCGCCGCAGTTTGTGCGGCCGCTGGCCAACGTGTCCGTGCAGGAAGGCCAGCCGGCTCACTTCGAGACCAGCGTGACACCCAGCGCCGACTCCACTATGCAGGCCGAGTGGCTGAAGGACGGCGCCCCGGTGACCCTGGGCTCCCGGGTGCAGGCCCTGTTCGAGCGGGGCTACGCGGCGCTGGAGATTCTGTACTGCCGGCCTGAGGACAGCGGCCGCTACACCTGCGTGGCCACCAACCGGCTGGGCCGGGCGGAGTCCAGCGCCGCCGAGCTCAGGTAAAAATCTATCTGAGCTTTTCCATAGCAACGGTTGCTAAGGCCGCGCTAATACAAGGAAAAACCAAATTAAAAACCGATTCCAGCTGCACGGGATCCGTCGGGGTGGTGACGACTTCGAATCTGTCTGAAGCGTCCGTGATGAACATTCGCCGACTCGAAGAGTTCGGAGAGGAATTCAAACCGTGAGTGGGCGCGCAAACAAAATTCTCACAAGCTACTATCAGTAGCTGACGAACTTAAGCATTTTTCCTTAAAAAACACTCAGCCTGAGCGAGCGGCAGCAGGCGCAGGACCCGCCCAAGTTCCTGTCCGCGATCAGCCCGCCCCAGCTGGAGGTGAAGGAGAACTCGCCCGCCACCTTCGAGGTGCAGGTGGCGCCCGGCAGCGGCAACCGCATCGAGCTGGCCTGGTTCAAGGACGGCCAGCAGCTGCAGACGGGCTCCCGCATCAACAGCCGCCTGGAGATGGGCGTCGCCTCGCTGGACATTTACTACGCCTACGCCGAGGACTCGGGCACCTACAGCGCCGTGGTGTCCAGCGAGTTCGGCCAGGACCAGTCGGCCCCTGCTCAGCTGAGCTGCCTGCCTGAGCACGGCGTGGTGACCGCCTCCCAGCTGCCCGGCAACGCCGAGCAGAGCATCCGCAACCTCATGATGTTGGAGGAGGAGCTCGGCCGGGCGCGGGACTCTGGGGAGGCGCCGGCGGCTGAGGCTGGAGCTCCACAGGTTGGCGAATGATGGCAAACTGATTTGTTTACCATGAACAATAGTGCGTAGCCATAGCAACTGATTTGTTTACCATGGGAAATTGTGCGTAATCATAGCAACTGAATTGTTTATCTTGGATACAACATAACGACATCCCCGTCGCTTTAATTTCAGGTAGTCCGGCCGCTGGCCCCCCTGCCCGAGGTGAAGGAGAACGACCAGGTGTACATGGACCTGCAGGTGGAGCCAGTAGGCGACGGCAACATCCGGGTGGACTGGTTCCGCAACGGCCAGCCGCTGAACTACGGCTCCCGGGTGCGCATGGAGTACGAGAGGGGCGTGGCCTCGCTGCACCTGCTGCACTGCTACCCGGAGGACAGCGGCGAGTACTGGGCGGTGGTCAGCAACAAGGCCGGCAGCGTGGAGAGCAACCGAGTCGGCCTCGTCTGCCACGCCGGCGACGCTGTGGTGACGCAGTCGCAGCTGCCTGGCGACTCGCAGGGCTACAAGAAGCTGGAGGAGATGGAGCGCGAGTGGCGCGAGTGAGCAGTCTTCTGGGATCTTACCTGGGATCTCATTCGGGACCTCATCTGGGATCTCATTCGGGACCTCATCTGGGATCTCATTCGGGACCTCATCTGGGATCTCATTCGGGACCTCATCTGGGATCTCATTCGGACCTCATCTGGGATCTCATTCGGGACCTCATCTGGGATCTCATTCGGGACCTCATCTGGGATCTCATTCGGGACCTCATCTGGGATCTCATTCGGGACCTCATCTGGGATCTCATTCGGGACCTCATCTGGGATCTCATTCGGGACCTCATCTGGGATCTCATTCGGGACCTCATCTGGGATCTCATTCGGGACCTCATCTGGGATCTCATTCGGGACCTCATCTGGGATCTCATTCGGGACCTCATCTGGGATCTCATTCGGGACCTCATCTGGGATCTCATTCGGGACCTCATCTGGGATCTCATTCGGGACCTCATCTGGGATCTCATTCAGGACCTCATCTGGGATCTGGGATCTGAGATCTGATTTGGGATCAAAGTTTGCTCAAACCGCCAGGGCGCCGGTCACGGAGGCGGACTATCAGTTCAGCCAGCCGCAGGAGCCGCAGTCGACGCCTCAGTTCGACGTGGTCCCGGAGGCCAACACCGTCTGCGAGGGCTACACGGCCAGGTTCCTGGTGAAGCTGAGCGGAAACCCCAGGCCGCGGGTATCCTGGTACATCAATGACCTCATGATTGCTCAGGTGAGTCCCACAGCGCTCGAGACCCGACAGCTGCTAGAAGTGACTCCTGGCAGAAAACATGACCTTACGACCGTTCATAGCATGACCGATCATACAATCTTGCAGACCTCCAACTACAAGATCTACAACGATGGCGCCATCAACTACCTGGAGATTCTGCGCTGCAAGGAGCCCGGCGAGACCCGCGTGAAGGCGGTGGCCCGCAACCAGCTTGGCGAGGCGGTCGCCGAGTCCACCCTGACGGTGGTGCCCACTGAGGACTTCCGGCCGGAGCTGAAGCATGTGCAGCTGGGTGAGCCGGCGACCACTTCCCACTGTCATAGCTTTATAAGTACATGTAATATTGAGTAGTCTGACTCTCTTGATCAGCAGTTAACTCTCCGCAGCTTCAATGCTTCCAGCGCCCGCTGGTAGGCCCCGAGCGAATCTCCGTGCGGTAACGTAAACTGACTCAACAGAGAACTCCTGGCTAACCCAACTCTTTGTCCTTAAAAAGTTACCCTGTTTAATAATTTTTACATTTTACAGCAACTTCAACTAACTGACATCCCCGCTGACAGGCTGCACCGATTTTTACAGAATTTGTTTTACTCTTCCTAACCAAACCAATCAAAGCAATGCCAACAACAATTTTGAACCCTGGAAGCTGTTGTGAAAGAAGCAAATGTTATGCAAAGCCACCGCCCTGCGCATCCCCTGGAATTGCCAGAGAACAATTTCAAGCGGCTGCTCGACCTGCGCAAGGTGCAGCGGTCCGACGAGCTGGAGACGAAGATCGGCAAGCCGAAGGCGTCAATCATCGAGTTCCGCAAGGTGGAGCGAGGTGAGCCCGCGGGAGTGCCGCTGTTGGGGACTCTTTAAAGGAATTTATACTGCGAATGCCTTCATGAATTTTGCTTCAGAGTCGGAGATCAAATCGAGACTGTTCAAGGACCCCGAGGTCGAGCAGGCCGAGATGATGTACCTGAGCACACAGGCCGGGCTCAAAGGCGGGCATTACGCCGGCCTGATGGAGGTGCAAGAGGTGCACGAGATGCAGCTGCAGCAGCACAAGGAGCAGCTGAAGGCTGAGGCCCGTGCGGCTGAGGCAGCCCAAAATAAGCAGCAGTTCGCCCCAGGCCAGCCTCAGCAGCAGTTCGCCCCAGGCCAGCAGCCTCAGCAGCAGTTCGCCCCAGGCCAGCCTCAGCAGCAGTTCGCCCCAGGCCAGCCTCAGCAGCAGTTCGCCCCAGGCCAGCCTCAGCAGCAGTTCGCCCCGGGTCAGCAGCCTCAGCAGCAGTTCGCCCCAGGCCAGCCTCAGCAGCAGTTCGCCCCAGGCCAGCCTCAGCAGCAGTTCGCCCCAGGCCAGCAGCCTCAGCAGCAGTTCGCCCCAGGCCAGCCTCAGCAGCAGTTCGCCCCAGGCCAGCCTCAGCAGCAGTTCGCCCCGGGTCAGCAGCCTCAGCAGCAGTTCGCCCCAGGCCAGCCTCAGCAGCAGTTCGCCCCAGGCCAGCCTCAGCAGCAGTTCGCCCCAGGCCAGCAGCCTCAGCAGCAGTTCGCCCCAGGCCAGCAGCCTCAGCAGCAGTTCGCCCCAGGCCAGCAGCCTCAGCAGCAGTTCGCCCCGGGTCAGCAGCCTCAGCAGCAGTTCGCCCCAGGCCAGCCTCAGCAGCAGTTCGCCCCGGGCCAGCCCCGCTGACACCCGATGGCCCAGTGACAAAGCGACCTGCGCCTCCAACACACACGTAGCTGCATGCACTCCCCCCGCGCGCACAGAAAACTAAAAAGCGACTCACTGACTGAATCCAGCTCTACTATAAACGCTTCCTCATTCTCTAGCATGCCCCGCTTAGTTCACCCAAATCCCCGCACTGTAGGCGGCTCCCCGAGCGGCTACTCACTTGGCCTGACGGGCCGGCCAGGTGGGCAGGTGGCAGTTGGCGAAGGCGAAGGAGGTGGCGTTGAACCGGAAGGCCGCGGCCAGGACGCCTCGAGCACCTGAAAGTGGCGCGATAAATTTTCAATTTTGTTTTAACTGACCCGAAAAATTAGTTCATAAATTATTACTTGATAAATTTTAGCAATGAAAAGTGCTTGGCAATTTAAACGCGCTCAAATCGCTTCTTAGAGATTCTTTTCTGTTGTCAGTCGCTGTTTCCTCGTATGATTTTCAACTTGCTGCTGCTTTGGCTTGGCTGAGCAGGCTTTCAGTAATAAACTAGATTGCGCAACTGCTTGCAAAACTTATTTGTAAAATCAATGATTTCTTTCTCTATTCTTTGACGGGGCGTCGGGAGCTCACAGACTCTCGCGTCAGAGGGCCCTGGTTCGAATCCACTAATCTAAAGGCACAGAGAGAGTACATGCCTGACGATTCGAAAGTCAGGACATAAGTCAGTCAGTCTGTGCACCCTGTGTGAGCGTGTGCGCGTGTGCATCTCAGGGGTCAGCTAAATGGGTAGGACTGCTGCTCGCCGAAATCTCAACTTGACAATCAGCAAATCCGCCTACTAACAGTAGTTAAACAACTCACCCAGGTTGTTGGTGAAGCCGGTGCGCAGGGTGCAGCTGCGCAGGTCCGTCACCTTCTTCTTGTACTCCGGCCTGATCAGCAGCAGCAGCCGCAGGCCCCAGAAGCTGCTGTGGTGCAGAGTCTGGTACTCAATGCCGAAGGCCAGCTCCAGCTCCTTCTTCACGTGCTCCTCCCACTTGCGCTCCGTTTCCGAGGACTCCTGCGTGGCCAGGGCGTACAGGTCGTGCGGGATCGATGAGAGCGCCGGGTCGCGCGACTTTCCGCTTCCGATGGACTTCAGCCAGGGCAGCAGCGACCAGCGCGGCCACTCGCCAGCTGGAGGGTGCGGGAGATGGACGGGCGTGTGAGTGCGCGTTAGATACCAGGTGTCCTGAACCAGGTGTCCTGAACCAGGTGTCCTGAACCAGGTGTCCTGAACCAGGTGTCCTGAACCAGGTGTCCTGAACCAGGTGTCCTGAACCAGGTGTCCTGAACCAGGTGTCCTGAACCAGGTGTCCTGAACCAGGTGTCCTGAACCAGGTGTCCTGAACCAGGTGTCCTGAACCAGGTGTCCTGAACCAGGTGTCCTGAACCAGGTGTCCTGAACCAGGTGTCCTGAACCAGGTGTCCTGAACCAGGTGTCCTGAACCAGGTGTCCTGAACCAGGTGTCCTGAACCAGGTGTCCTGAACCAGGTGTCCTGAACCAGGTGTCCTGAACCAGGTGTCCTGAACCAGGTGTCCTGAACCAGGTGTCCTGAACCAGGTGTCCTGAACCAGGTGTCCTGAACCAGGTGTCCTGAACCAGGTGTCCTGAACCAGGTGTCCTGAACCAGGTGTCCTGAACCAGGTGTCCTGAACCAGGTGTCCTGAACCAGGTGTCCTGAACCAGGTGTCCTGAACCAGGTGTCCTGAACCAGGTGTCCTGAACCAGGTGTCCTGAACCAGGTGTCCTGAACCAGGTGTCCTGAACCAGGTGTCCTGAACCAGGTGTCCTGAACCAGGTGTCCTGAACCAGGTGTCCTGAACCAGGTGTCCTGAACCAGGTGTCCTGAACCAGGTGTCCTGAACCAGGTGTCCTGAACCAGGTGTCCTGAACCAGGTGTCCTGAACCAGGTGTCCTGAACCAGGTGTCCTGAACCAGGTGTCCTGAACCAGGTGTCCTGAACCAGGTGTCCTGAACCAGGTGTCCTGAACCAGGTGTCCTGAACCAGGTGTCCTGAACCAGGTGTCCTGAACCAGGTGTCCTGAACCAGGTGTCCTGAACCAGGTGTCCTGAACCAGGTGTCCTGAACCAGGTGTCCTGAACCAGGTGTCCTGAACCAGGTGTCCTGAACCAGGTGTCCTGAACCAGGTGTCCTGAACCAGGTGTCCTGAACCAGGTGTCCTGAACCAGGTGTCCTGAACCAGGTGTCCTGAACCAGGTGTCCTGAACCAGGTGTCCTGAACCAGGTGTCCTGAACCAGGTGTCCTGAACCAGGTGTCCTGAACCAGGTGTCCTGAACCAGGTGTCCTGAACCAGGTGTCCTGAACCAGGTGTCCTGAACCAGGTGTCCTGAACCAGGCGTCCTGAACCAGGCGTCCTGAACCAGGTGTCCTGAACCAGGTGTCCTGAACCAGGTGTCCTGAACCAGGTGTTCTGAACCAGGTGTCCTGAACCAGGTGTCCTGAACCAGGCGTCCTGAACCAGGTGTCCTGAACCAGGTGTCCTGAACCAGGTGTCCTGAACCAGGTGTCCTGAACCAGGTGTCCTGAAGTCCATCTTCGACCAATTTCGTGTCTTCTTTAGCAATAAAATATGCAATTTAAACCTGAAGTCCATCTTCTTTAATAATTATATTTCCTAAAATCCATAAGGCCGCGGTGCAGCCAAGGACCACTGTATATAGTTATATTCAGTGGTCCTTGGGTGCAGCAGCCACGTGACTTGGCGACGAAGACAGAAAAATTCCACAGGCTTGCGACGCTTTGGTTCGCAGCGCCCGGGACGCCCGCCTCCCAGTCGAGGGAGCGGCAGCTGTTGCAAATTAGCTGCGCACCCCGCCGAGTTCCTGGAACTCCGCGGCTGAGTTGCGATTTTTAATTTGCAAAATTCCCCCATCAGCCAAATGCGCGCAAGGCAGAAAGGTGACTGTCTGCCTGAAGGCTTGCAGTCCGCTTTGCAGGACATTGGGACGGATAAGGCAAGCGGATGCGGGTGGGCAGCTCGGTCTGAACCTCAGCCTGGACCAGAGCTGCACCGCAGCAGTGACCGCCAGCGGTTGAATTGCTTATTGAACCAGACCTAGTCCCAGTCCCAGTCCCAGTCCCAGTCCCAGTCCCAGTCCCAGTCCCAGTCCCAGTCCCAGTCCCAGTCCCATTCCCAGTCCCTATAGTCCCCAGTCTCAGTCTCATTCCCATTCCCACTCCCATTCCCACTCCCACTCCCATTCCCAGTCCCAGTCCCATTCCCAGTCACAGTCCCAGTCCCATTCCCAGTCCCAGTCCCAGTCCCATTCCCAGTCCCAGTACCAGTCCCATTCCCAGTCCCTAGTCCCCAGTCCCATTCCCAGTCCCGGTCCCAGTCCCAGTCCTAGTCCCAGTCCCAGTCCCATTCCCAGTCCCAGTCCCATTCCCAGTCCCAGTCCCAGTCCCACTCCCAGTCGCGCTCACCCATATTCCAGGTGCCAGCAAACACGGACAGGGTGTCCGGGTCCAGCTCCCTGCTGTGAGTTCGCCGCATGTGGGTGACCAGCTGGCAAAAGAGCTCCCGCTCGCGAAAGTCCCTGAACAGAAAGGAGTCCTTTTTTCTGTGCTCGCACTTCAGCTGCAGCAGGCACTTGTTGGTGGTGGACTTGATCACTCTCAGGACTGCAAAAAAGCGGTGGCAGGAGTCACGTGATTTGGGGTTGGAACTTCCTACCTAGCTGAGCTGTGACAGCATTCTTGAAACTATTTTCCCGTAAATTAATGAGTTTATTGACCCGCAGTTGACCCTTCGACTTGAGAGAGCAAATGAAACGGAAGCAAATCAATGGCCGCAAAGTCTTCGGCCGACTTTCCCGCTTAATATGAAACTTTCGACTACACTACAGCAGCGGGAGGCTAAGATGAAGGAGGCTGGGCACGGGAACTCAGGGGAATAGAGGGAGGGAGGACTCGAACCAACCAAGGAAATCGGCCGCCTCTGCAGGGTCGAAGCTCGCACCGCTCGGATTAGGGAGAATCAATAATTTAGCAATCAGCAGAGGCAGGCGGCAGTCCCCAGGCTTCCCCAGCCAGTTCAAAGACTACTAGCGGCATCTCTGTCCAGCATTTTTATTTACAACTACTTGAGCAGCTGAAGGTCCTTTGCAGGTCTCCACTGAGCCGGTCCTGTCATATTATTTCTGGCCACTAATTAGCAGCATCTCTAGGAGGGCTATTGGTAGCATCTGCATTCGTTTGCATTATTCATTTCAAGGAGTACGGCTTGCCTACCCTGAGCCGGAAACTGCAACAGTTGCTCTGCGACAAAACTTTTCTGGGACATGATTATTGCACTCCTACCTGACTCCTACCTCACTAGCCACTGCAGTGTGAGCGTATTCTGTAGTTTAAAATGTTTAAAGTACAAAATCCAGACAATTAGACACGCCATTCCTTATCTTTACAATCTGAGAATTCGACTAAAACCCGCTCTCATTCCCATTAATTCCACCTTTTAATCCTAGCTTCTCACTAATGAAAGTATAGTTACCCAGCCCATAGACTGCGGGCTGCCATAGTGGGTGTACATTGGTTAGGTTCTTCTACGAGTTATCTTTCCTTCCCTCTCACCAATGTACATTTAGCTCCTCGGCCCATAGATTGCAGCCTGTCATAAGTGTGTATGTACACAATGGTTGGGGTCTTCTATATTTCCTTCCCTCTCACCAATGTACATTTAGCTTGGACTGCGGGCTGCTTAGTTAGTGTATGTACATTGGCTGGATTCTTCTAGCCTTTCTTCCCTCTAACAAATCTACCCTTAGCTTCCTCATAGACTGCGGGCTGTCATAGTGTATGTACATTCGTTATAGGGTCATCTATCTTTCCTTCCCTTTCACCAATGTACATTGCTTTACTGCAGACTGGGTTAAGAACGTTGGTCTATGTACATTAATTATAGCTTGGTTCTAGTAGTAAATTAGTAAATCCACAACCCCCCTTAAACTTTCTACTAAAACAAAATTAATAATTAATTTAGAAAATAATAACTTTACTTTTTTACAAATGTTTAATATCATTCCTAGCCACCCTCCAATGACTGACCGCGGGCTGCCACAGTTAGTGTAACTGCATATAGGCAAACCAGACTGGTGCTACGTACGGTAAGTGCACTTACTTTTATCGTGCGGAATAAAGGTGGTCTGTTCCAGGCTGATCTGGTTCGGCTTGATGAGGTGCAGGCGGCCCTGGCCAGGATCCACCATGAGGAACAGGTCCTTCTGGCTCAGCTTGCCGGATGAAGACTTCACCTAAGGAAGGTTTCGAAAATTTCAATGCATTAAAAAGATTCGACAAACTTTTCCCGCCGCATCAGAATTCTAATAAAAGCAATTTCATCAAAAAACAAAATTCCAAAATGTAAAGTAGCCGAGGGATGGCGGCAGTTACCCCCGCCAAGAGTTTGAGCTGCTCCCATGTTGTGGAATGGGTGTCCCCTGTCCCCCAGCCGCTACCCCGACAGTCCCGCTGAGCCCGACGCAGTCAGCAGCCCGAGATGGATGAGCTGAATTCCCATTTTAGATTTGCTCCCCCCTGTGTCTGAAAAAAGTTTGTCTCGGAGCGCAAAGTGCAGCATTGGAGGGGGGTCACCGCTGACCCCACCGCCAATTTCAGCTTCATCGCTGCGACTCTCCAGCATCCGCTGGGATTTCCTTGCCGACACTCAATTTTGCAGCGCCCTGAAGGCGGCGCCCAAAACTTCCTATTGAGGGGGAAACTTTTCATAGTAAACACTGCATTAGAACCGAGACTCACTGCTCACTGGTCAATATCTTACTCAGGCCGGCAGCTCATTACTGGGCTCCGCGCACAGCTACTCATCCCTCACCCCGCGCATCATCCTGCATCGGGGACAAAAGGGAGCCGCCGACCCCCCAGTCTCTCCGCAGAAATATATTCCCCTCTCATTTCCCAACCAATTCTCCCAAAACTCAATAAGGCTACCCCAGGCCCCTGTTTGCCCACGCGGCTGCTCAGGCAGTGGAAAATCAATCTCAAGGTGGGCGCAGGAACCGACAGAGAAGCGGCAGCGGAGGTGCCGGGGGGGGGGGGTCAACTGCGCGCTCAGAAGTTGAAATTGCTCAGGGAAATTGAATTTCCCCTGTTCTCAAATCGAATTATCTTCTCATTCGGCATCAGCTGACTGACAGGTGGGCAGGTGATGCTGGGCGCAAGTTGCCCCGCGCCCGCGCACCCTCGCTGCTAATTCCAGCTTTCAGTGGGGAAGAGAGAAGTGTGGTGGGAGAGTGAAAGCGATGAAGTCAAGAGGCTGGGAGCTATGGGCGTTTAAGAGTCGCCACTTGATTGAGAGCGGGGTGAGGTAGTGAGTGTGGGAGGATAAAGTTGAGGGGATTTCAAGTTCCAAGGGATGAGGAATGGGCAGAGTCTCGCCCTCGCCCAGCCGGTGCCACCCAGCAGATGCCCTTTCGGGGCAGCAGCGGCGGCAGGCCGGCAGGCTAATTGGTTCAAGCGGCCGGCCTCTCCAGTTCCAACTGCGCACAATATCGAAAAGCAGAAATATGAAGAGGAGAAAAGAAGAACAAGAAGAAAAGACAAGGCGGCGAAACATCAAATTAGTGCCTGGCCGGCGCGGTGCGGGCCTTCGCCTTCCTGCTGCTGCACTTGCCGCCCGGGAGCGCAGCTGGAAGTGGCGCCGCGGCCGGGCTGAACTCCGCCGCCCCCCCCCCCCTGCCAACCTGACAGGCCGGCGCCTCCCGAGCAGAGGGCGGGAATTTCCTGAGGCTCCTGCGCTGCCCGTCTAAGGAGGGGGGCTTGGCAACTGATCGTGAATGAAATACATTCTGTGCCAGATATCACTGCCTGTGCCAGATATCAGTTCCTGTGCCAGATATCAGTGCCTGTGCCAGATATCAGTGCCTGTGCCAGATATCAGTTCCTGTGCCAGATATCAGTGCCTGTGCCAGATATCAGTGCCTGTGCCAGATATCAGTTCCTGTGCCAGATATCAGTTCCTGTGCCAGATATCAGTGCCTGTGCCAGATTGCAGTGCCTGTGCCAGATATCAGTGCCTGTGCCAGATATCAGTGCCTGTGCCAGATATCAGTGCCTGTGCCAGATATCAGTTCCTGTGCCAGATATCAGTGCCTGTGCCAGATATCAGTGCCTGTGCCAGATATCAGTTCCTGTGCCAGATATCAGTGCCTGTGCCAGATATCAGTGCCTGTGCCAGATATCAGTTCCTGTGCCAGATATCAGTTACTGTGCCAGATATCAGTTCCTGTGCCAGATATCAGTGCCTGTGCCAGATATCAGTGCCCGTGCCAGATATCAGTTCCTGTGCCAGATATCAGTGCCTGTGCCAGATATCAGTGCCTGTGCCAGATATCAGTTCCTGTGCCAGATATCAGTGCCTGTGCCAGATATCAGTGCCTGTGCCAGATATCAGTGCCCGTGCCAGATATCAGTTCCTGTGCCAGATATCAGTGCCTGTGCCAGATATCAGTGCCTGTGCCAGATATCAGTTCCTGTGCCAGATATCAGTGCCTGTGCCAGATATCAGTGCCTGTGCCAGATATCAGTGCCTGTGCCAGATATCAGTGCCTGTGCCAGATATCAGTGCCTGTGCCAGATATCAGTTCCTGTGCCAGATATCAGTGCCTGTGCCAGATATCAGTGCCAGTGCCAGAAAATATCTATAGGCATTGAACTACCGGTACACATGAGCAGCGAAATTTAGAAGCCGGAAGAAAATTTAGAAGTGGCTTTTCAACACCTGTTCGCGCACATTATTTGCATCTCTTAGCAGCAACCAGCGGAAACCCGAGGCCCACCTACTCATTCCGCAATCTCTTCAAATCCACTGCGCAGAGGCCCCAGGTGCGCAGCTGAAGAGGCCTTGTTGTATAAATTGAAAAAATCAGAATCCTAGACTCCCACCGAGCTTTGGGTCCCTATAAAATTCTTTGTAAGTTCACGGCCGCGCTGCCATGGGAATAATTAACTCCTGAGAATTCTCGCCAGCCAACCCCATAAAAAAGCATTGCTTTTTTCATCCGAAAACTGAAATTTACACAAAGCTTGCAGACTTTTCACACAACTGTTATCAAAATTTCACTTAACCTGCTTTGTTGGATTGGCAATGCTTACTTACATAAATTCACACAATTTACTGATACAGATTCACACAATTTACTGATACAGATTCACACAATTTACTGATACAGATTCACACAATTTACTGATACAGATTCACACAATTTACTGATACAGATTCACACAATTTACTGATACAGATTCACACAATTTACTGATACAGATTCACACAATTTACTGATACAGATTCACACAATTTACTGATACAGATTCACACAATTTACTGATATGGATTCACACAATTTACTGATACAGATTCACACAATTTACTGATTCAGATTCACACAATTTACTGATATGGATTCACACAATTTACTGATATGGATTCACACAATTTACTGATACAGATTCACACAATTTACTGATACAGATTCACACAATTTACTGATATGGATTCACACAATTTACTGATATGGATTCACACAATTTACTGATACAGATTCACACAATTTACTGATATAGATTCACACAATTTACTGATACAGATTCACACAATTTACTGATACAGATTCACACAATTTACTGATACAGATTCACACAATTTACTGATATAGATTCACACAATTTACTGATACAGATTCACACAATTTACTGATACAGATTCACACAATTTACTGATACAGATTCACACAATTTACTGATATGGATTCACACAATTTACTGATACAGATTCACACAATTTACTGATATAGATTCACACAATTTACTGATATGGATTCACACAATTTACTGATATAGATTCACACAATTTACTGATATGGATTCACACAATTTACTGATATGGATTCACACAATTTACTGATATGGATTCACACAATTTACTGATATAGATTCACACAATTTACTGATATGGATTCACACAATTTACTGATACAGATTCACACAATTTACTGATACAGATTCACACAATTTACTGATATAGATTCACACAATTTACTGATATGGATTCACACAATTTACTGATACAGATTCACACAATTTACTGATATGGATTCACACAATTTACTGATAAAGATTCACACAATTTACTGATACAGATTCACACAATTTACTGATATGGATTCACACAATTTACTGATATAGATTCACACAATTTACTGATATAGATTCACACAATTTACTGATACAGATTCACACAATTTACTGATACAGATTCACACAATTTACTGATACAGATTCACACAATTTACTGATAAAGATTCACACAATTTACTGATATAGATTCACACAATTTACTGATACAGATTCACACAATTTACTGACATAGATTCACACAATTTACTGATATAGATTCACACAATTTACTGATATGGATTTACACAATTTACTGATACAGATTCACACAATTTACTGATACAGATTCACACAATTTACTGATACAGATTCACACAAATTACTGACATAGATTCACACAATTTACTGATATAGATTCACACAATTTACTGATATGGATTCACACAATTTACTGATACTGATTTACACAATTTACTGATACAGATTCACACACTTTACTGGCATAGATTCACACAATCTACTGGCATAGATTCACACACTTTAACGATAAAAATGATTGTCACACACTTCTCAGCCAGCTTATCGAGCATAAAATCCTGCCTGCGGATTCAGTGAACCCAACTCAGAGCTCTCAGGCAGCCACTCGAATTCAAAACAAATTCCCCAATCAGGGAAGAAATTCCCACCCAGCCCCAGACTCTTCCAGCTAGGATAAGCAGCTGAGGCTCAGGTGAGGCTGCAGCCCAGCGCCAGCCCTGCCTGTGCTCAAGCAGCCATGCTAAATAGCTGTGCACCGAAACTACTCGACCGAGAGACGCCTCAAGCCTGCAGATTGTGTTTTCTTTCAGCTTGTATTTTGGAGCTGGCATGCCGAACAAAGCAGCAGACAGGGGGGGGGGGGCTCTTGTAGCACCAACTCCACCCTCCTGCCACTCAAGCCCTGTCTGCTACATCCAAATATGAGAGGTGGGGGCGTCAGTTTGAAAGACGAATTGTTCGAGTTGCTTTTACAAAGCCAGGCAGAGAGCAAAGCGAGCCGGTGGTTGCTACACACAGTACGAGTGGAGTGCAGGGTTGACCTCGACTGGAGACACTGGAGGCGAGGCCCGATCGCCTTTGACCCCGCAGAGCCCGCACAGCCGCCTGGGCCGCCCAACCGGCTTCACTATCGCCATTTCTCACTCTTAAAAGCAATTCTTAGCCCGTGCGACTTTTAGAGGAAAAGGGGGCGGGGCGGCCGATTTCCGACTGCGGGTGCGAAAAGGCGGGCAGGTCTCAGAGCTCACATTGGAGAACGAGAGGGGTTGGGAGGGGGAGCACAGCCCCGTTGTAGAGGCATGCCGCGGCAGCAATTAGCACATAATTTACTTGCTTTTTGAGAGCCGACTGTGCGCAGTGCGCATGCAAAATAAGCAGCGCTGCCGGCGGTTCAGGAAGCGACTTTGCATGAGTCAGCAGCCGCAGCCGCGGCACTTACACGCACGCACAGCGCACGGCTGCCCACCACCTAACTGTGGGAATCCCCTCTGCCCTGTGCTTAACCGCCGGGATCAACTCAGGCGGAACAGCGGGCCAACCACCCCGCCCCCCCTGCTGCCGTTGAAATCGCAGCATTGGACTGGCGCTCATCGGCTGCTGCTCAAATTTGAAGGATTTGCGCTGACAGGGACAAGACGCATTGATAAATGAAGCCTGAACTAAGATCGCTTCATGCATATACTTTGCGTTATGCGCGAGCTGATGGGCCAAAGGCGAGGTATGAGGAGGGCGGCTAACAAGGCGGCCGGCATCAAGGAGCCGCGGGCGGCCGGCCTTCGCCCCCTCCCCGCCTCTCTGTTTTGCATCAGAGTAAACAAGACAGCGGGTGGCGGAAGACCGAACGACTTTCGCTGAGTAATCCGTCCCGGCCAGGGCATCGAACCCCCAACCCCACCCCCGGACACCCGGGCTGAGAGTGAGTCAGTCGGCCCGCCGGCTCTCTCTGCAACCGCGGCCAATTTCTTGGCTTATTAGCATAATTAGGTCCCGGCTTCGTGACGCGCTTTGATGATGTCGGGAGACACGGTGGAAATGCGACACCTCCTACTGCAGTCTGGCGTTGTCTGAGTTGAGCTGAGTCACGCTGATAGTCAGATGCAACACGGAACCGATGCAAAAAAGTTGGAAGAGTAACAGACACCACACAGTGAGGGGACAAATAGACACATCACAGTGAGGGGACCGACAGACACAACACAATGAGGGGACAGACAGACACATCACAGTGAGGGGACCGACAGACACAACACAATGAGGGGACAGACAGACACATCACAGTGAGGGGACAAATAGACACATCACAGTGAGGGGACCGACAGACACAACACAATGAGGGGACAGACAGACACATCACAGTGAGGGGACCGACAGACACAACACAATGAGGGGACAGACAGACACATCACAGTGAGGGGACCGACAGACACAACACAGTGAGGGGACAGACAGACAGACACATCACAATGAGGGGACAGACAGACACATCACAGTGAGGGGACCGACAGACAACACAATGAGGGGACAGACAGACACAACACAGTGAGGGGACAGACAGACACAACACAGTGAGGGGACAGACAGACACAGCACAGTGAGGGGACAGACAGACAGACACATCACAGTGAGGGGACCGACAGACACAACACAATGAGGGGACAGACAGACACATCACAGTGAGGGGACCGACAGACACAACACAATGAGGGGACAGACAGACACATCACAGTGAGGGGACCGACAGACAAAACACAATGAGGGGACCGACAGACAACACAATGAGGGGACAGACAGACACAACACAGTGAGGGGACAGACAGACACAACACAGTGAGGGGACAGACAGACACAGCACAGTGAGGGGACAGACAGACACAACACAATGAGGGGACAGACAGACACATCACAGTGAGGGGACCGAAAGACACAACACAATGAGGGGACAGACAGACACAACACAGTGAGGGGACAGACAGACACAACACAGTGAGGGGACAGACAGACACAACACAATGAGGGGACAGACAGACACAACACGGTGAGGGGACAGACAGACAGACACAACACAGTTGAGGGGACAGACAGACACAACACGGTGAGGGGACAGACAGACACAACACGGTGAGGGGACAGACAGACAGACACAACACAGTGAGGGGACAGACAGACACAACACGGTGAGGGGACAGACAGACAGACACAACACAGTTGAGGGGACAGACAGACACAACACGGTGAGGGGACAGACAGACACAACACGGTGAGGGGACAGACAGACAGACACAACACAGTTGAGGGGACAGACAGACACAACACGGTGAGGGGACAGACAGACACAACACGGTGAGGGGACAGGCAGACACAACACAGTTGAGGGGACAGACAGACACAACACAGTGAGGGGACAGACAGACACAACACGGTGAGGGGACAGACAGACAGACACAACACGGTGAGGGGACAGACAGACAGACACAACACGGTGAGGGGACAGACAGACAACACAGTTGAGTTGACAGACAGACACAACACAGTTGAGGGGACAGACAGACACAACACAGTGAGGGGACAGACAGACACAGCAGAGGATTAAAACACACATCCAGACACACATGTGGGAAAGGGCAGGCCCGTGAGCAGGCCATCAGACCATCAAAGAGAAGTGCACTCATGCAGAGCGCACCTCCCAGACATTCAACCTTTGCAAAGTTGTCTAACAGAATCAAAACTGTACCAAAGGACAGAGCAGTGAAGGAGTGCAGTAGTTCATGCCGCATTGCACCGGGGGGTGTCAGGTGACATCCCGTCAATACTGAGGACACGGGCCGCAGCTTCTCATCAAACTGGTCAGAAGTTCTTTCATTGTCGCTGCAGGCTCACTAATGAATCGGTGATGAGGCCAGGGGTTGTCTCCCGTCTCCCTCCTCCCCAAGCCGCTGCTCCCGTAGACCTGGTGGCCGAACCCCCCCCGCCCCTCCGCCCCCCCCCCCCCCAGTGGCGGTCAGGTGAGAAACAAGCGGCAGAGGGGAGATACCAGGGAAATCCCATAGAAGCCCAGCCCGGGCTGTGGGGTGGGGAGCAGCGACCGGCGGGCCGGGTAAAAGTGCAGCCGCACTTGATCTGCTCAGCCCGTTGAGTAGGGAGGGCGCCTGCCTGGAGCTGCACCTGAACTCGTCCACCCCGGTCAATCAATTGAGAGAAGAGCTGGCGGCCGGAGTGGCCGGCTGGGGCTCACACGGCTGGGCCCCGGCTTAGCAGCCCCTGCCTTACCTTGCGCTACTGCAGAGATCGCAAGTCCAAAAATAGAGCGCGTGAGAGAGAGAAAGAGAGCGAAAAACAAGAAGGTCTCGAGTGGGAGAGGGTGAAAGCGGCAATGAAATTTAGTCGAGTACGATTGTGAAGTTTATTGCTCGTGTATGCAAAAGCCTTCGCGTGTTCCATTTATAGTCATAGGCAAGACTAGCAATCCAATCTATTGCCTGGTTAGATTAGCAATCCACTCTATTCCCTCATCCACATTGGCTAGACTAGCAATCCACTCTATTGCCTGGTTAGATTAGCAATCCACTCTATTCCGTCATCTACATTGGCTAGACTAGCAATCCACTCTGTTCCCTCATCCACATTGGCTAGACTAGCAATCCACTCTGTTCCCTCATCCACATTGGCTAGACTAGCAATCCACTCTATTGCCTGGCTAGACTAGCAATCCATTCTATTGACTCATCTGCATTGGCTAGACTAGCAATCCACTCTATTCCCTCATCCGCATTGGCTAGACTAGCAATCCACTCTATTGCCTGGCTAGACTAGCAATCCACTTTATTCCCTCATCCGCATTGGCTAGACTAGCAATCCACTCTATTGCCTCATCCGCATTGGCTAGACTAGCAATCCACTCTATTCCCTCATCCGCATTGGCTAGACTAGCAATCCACTCTATTGCCTCATCCGCATTGGCTAGACTAGCAATCCACTCTATTGCCTCATCCGCATTGGCTAGACTAGCAATCCACTCTATTGCCTCATCCGCATTGGCTAGACTAGCAATCCACTCTATTGCCTCATCCGCATTGGCTAGACTAGCAATCCACACTATTCCCTCATCCGCATTGGCTAGACTAGCAATCCACTCTATTGCCTCATCCGCATTGGCTAGACTAGCAATCCACCACCGACTTGCTCGCACCTCGAACAGCGGCTTGGTGATATTTGAATGCGGCATGCGGCCTCTCCCACCGCCACCGCCGCCGCCTTCAAAGCTGAGCTGGAAGGCCTGCGGGCAGTAGCCGCTGCCTCCGCCGCTGCCCGCGCTGCTGGCAGTGGCAACCGCGCCGTCCTCCGCGCCTGCCTCGCCGGCGGCGCCACCTCCTGGGTCCTCCGGCGTCGTCACCAGGAAGGAGCGCAAGGCGTCGCAGACTTTGTCCTCCAGCTTTTCGTACTGCGACTTGAGGCTGGAGACCCGCTCCAGCAGCTCGAAGATGTCGGCCCCGTCCAGCTGCGGGTGCGACAGAGTATTATGTCTAAACAATAGAATCTATACTCATCTAATCACTATCTATAGTATGTCTCGTCAATGTCCATCCAATGCCCAATCAATGCCTATGCAATATGCATGCAAATTCTCTTATACTTGTAGTTTCCTATAGCTGCATGTGTTTAAAATATGTCGACCCTCAGCTGTAAGCAATCAAAAAAGATCCCCCATCTTGACATGAAAATCTTGGCAATGACTCGCAATGACTCAGAGAATTCGCGAGCAATGAATAACGATCCTGGTTGAATCGCTGTAGCGCAGGGGCGATTTAACAGACAGATTGGCTTAATAACCCCCCCCCCGGTCACTGACTGACTCACGAGCTGCCTCACCCCAGATACTCCAATCGCTCAAGCCCAGTTTCTCAGACCCAGTCTGGCGTAAGTGCATCAACGATATAAGGTCATCCTCAATGCTGATCCCGGGATTTGATGATGCGCGGCTCTTCAAAGCAAATAACAGAAGGCAGGCGGGCGGGCCCGTGACTCACCGATCTCTTGTTCAGCTGGGAGGCCTTCGTGCCGCAGAACAGCTCGGAGATCAGCTCCAGCAGCAGCTCAAAGTAGCGCACTTCGCTGCGAATAAATTTTGTGGAGGCTTTGTCGTGATTTTCTAAGAAATATCGACACAATATGTTTATATGATACTTTATGAAGGCCTGTCTTGTCTCTCTGTTATAGTGAATGTCTCTGCCTTAGTCTCTGTCTGTCTGTCTGTCTGTCTGTCTGTCTGTCTGTCTGTCTGTCTGTCTGTCTGTCTGTCTGTCTGTCTGTCTGTCTGTCTGTCTGTCTGTCTGACTGTTCATGCGTCAGTCTGTCTTACCGAATGAGCGCCCCCGTGGAGTCTCTGAGCATGTCCCGAAAGAACAGCAGGCCCTCTTTGCCGTTCTCTTTGCAGCGGACGGCGTCGTGGAGCAGGCGGCAGTCGACAAATCGACGCAGCTGCGAGACCAGGTTGCCGTCCAGGCTGGCGGGCGGGGGAGGTGCGAGGTGCGCAGTGAGCTTCGTACTCGTAGATTCATGACAGAGACAGCTAAAAGCAGATCAAAGCCATGCTAAGGGAAGCCAGCGACTCACATGGAGAGGTCCAGGCGCTGCAGCTGCAGTTTGAAGTGGTTGGTCAGCGGGTCGTCATTGTAAACCGACTGCTCCAGCTCGTACCAGTCGCCCCCTGCAAGAGCAACCGCGATACTTAGCGTACTCGATAGACAAGAGGAACAAACCCCAGAGCTACTCGATGAACAAGAGGAATAACCCCCAGAGCTACTCGATAGACAAGAGGAACAAACCCCAGAGCTACTCGATAGACAAGAGGAACAAACCCCAGAGCTACTCGATGAACAAGAGGAACAAACCCCAGAGCTACTTGATGAACAAGAGGAACAAACCCCAGAGCTACTCGATGAACAAGAGGAATAACCCCCAGAGCTACTCGATAGACAAGAGGAACAAACCCCAGAGCTACTCGATAGACAAGAGGAACAAACCCCAGAGCTACTCGATGAACAAGAGGAACAAACCCCAGAGCTACTTGATGAACAAGAGGAACAAACCCCAGAGCTACTCGATGAACAAGAGGAATAACCCCCAGAGCTACTCGATAGACAAGAGGAACAAACCCCAGAGCTACTCGATGAACAAGAGGAACAAACCCCAGAGCTACTCGATGAACAAGAGGAACAAACCCCAGAGCTACTTGATGAACAAGAGGAACAAACCCCAGAGCTACTTGATGAACAAGAGGAACAAACCCCAGAGCTACTCGATGAACAAGAGGAACAAACCCCAGAGCTACTTGATGAACAAGAGGAACAAACCCCAGAGCTACTCGATAGACAAGAGGAACAAACCCCAGAGCTACTCGATGAACAAGAGGTATAACCCCAGAGCTACTCGATGAACAAGAGGAACAAACCCCAGAGCTACTCGATGAACAAGAGGAATAACCCCCAGAGCTACTCGATAGACAAGAGGAACAAACCCCAGAGCTACTCGATGAACAAGAGGAACAAACCCCAGAGCTACTCGATGAACAAGAGGAACAAACCCCAGAGCTACTTGATGAACAAGAGGAACAAACCCCAGAGCTACTTGATGAACAAGAGGAACAAACCCCAGAGCTACTCGATGAACAAGAGGAACAAACCCCAGAGCTACTTGATGAACAAGAGGAACAAACCCCAGAGCTACTCGATAGACAAGAGGAACAAACCCCAGAGCTACTCGATGAACAAGAGGTATAACCCCAGAGCTACTCGATGAACAAGAGGAACAAACCCCAGAGCTACTCGATGAACAAGAGGAATAACCCCCAGAGCTACTCGATAGACAAGAGGAACAAACCCCAGAGCTACTCGATGAACAAGAGGAACAAACCCCAGAGCTACTCGATGAACAAGAGGTATAACCCCAGAGCTACTCGATGAACAAGAGGAACAAACCCCAGAGCTACTCGATGAACAAGAGGTATAACCCCAGAGCTACTCGATGAACAAGAGGAACAAACCCCAGAGCTACTCGATGAACAAGAGGTATAACCCCCAGAGCTACTCGATGAACAAGAGGAACAAACCCCAGAGCTACTCGATGAACAAGAGGAACAAACCCCAGAGCTCCCTCACCCTTGCTGCAGGGCAAGGCAAATTTCAGCGCCGTGATGAGGCCGTTGTGGCCGCCGCGGGCCAGGTAGTCCTCGATGAGGCCGTCCAGTTGCGGGTATTTTCGCTCCTCCACGCCCTTCTCGGCCTGGATGAACAGCAGGCCGTCGCGGTCCTTGATGATGCGGTACTGGTGCACCCGGCCGTCGAACAGGATGCACAGCGAGTAAGAGCTGGGCATGGAGGCCGAGTTGCGCACCAGGAAGGAGCCGTCCTTGCCGGCCTTCTTCAGCACCTCCTCGGTCTCGGCGCGGGAGATGGCTCCGTGAAAGTACCAGGAAGACATGGCTGCTGGGGCTTTCCGGAGCTATTGGAGAATGAGGAGTTTCAATTTAAAATTCCTGTTTATTCAAAATTCAAGATTTTGATTTTTTGTAACTGAAAGTCAGTTAGAAAATCTTAGAACCTCATTTTTATCCCTGTCTTTGTTAGATATAATTATGGAATAATATTATTCTTGCTAAATAGCATTTAATTTCAATTCCACTAAACTCTATTGCATTAAAACTCAATTTGAAGTTCATTTTTCTTTTATAATTTCTATAGAGCTGTTACAGTTATTTTATGTGATCGATTGAGGGATTTAATTTCTTATCTGTGTCAACTCGATCTTCTGTAGGTTCAAATAAATATTTCAATTTTAATATAATTTAGCTATACACTAGAAATACACAATGCTTCAAAGTTATAGTATTACTATCTTATAAGATCTTTAAAATTCAAGTCGAGTGACTCTTTTAACTTTGAAATCTTATGCTTAACAAAACAATAAAACAGAATTAAAGTGTAAAAACTTGAGAATATCAGGAGCCAATATTCATTTAGAATAATATTAGAATGAATTCTGCTGTTGTAATCTCAAATGCTGGCATTATAGTCCTGACGACTAACCTATCTAAAATTTCTCTGATTGAAAAAAATCAAAAGATATTTTATGCATACAGTGATAGAAGAGTTGTTTTAATGATAACATCGATGCGTGGACTCCCTAAGTCTAAGATTAAGAATAAATGAAGCTTTCAGTTAGAAACAAAAAATAGACTGGTTTAGAGTTTACCGTTCAGTATTTCAACTTTTACGTAGGAAGTGACTGCAGAGAAGTAATTTGTAAATAAAGACTTGATCTACGAACCAAGTTTATAAAGATAAATTTGTCGAGCCTCGTGCTCGTGCTATGTTAAATATATATATATATAAAATATGATCGCTGGTGGGTAAGTTGAAATATAATGCAGCACTCAATTAACTTCTGGATAAGTTGTAGAGATATTTCGTGCTTAACGTCAGCTTAATATATAAAGCCTTAAGGATAGCTTAAAAGTAATTTTTAATCAGTTAATGTTTTAATTATTGTATGATTTTTGTTTAAAAAACTGTAAACAATCGTCCGGAGGATTCTATTATGGCCCTATCTGAATCCGTAGGCAAAATTCAATTTATGTTTAAGTTTTAATTTACAAAAACGAGCCAAGTAAAATGAACCAAGTAATCAATGAAACAAAACAACAGAGACAATTGGCGTTACTTTCGTAATAAGTAACTTGTCCAGATCGAATAGTCAATGAAGCTATTATAGATGACACCGCCAGACTGCATGAGGCTACGAAAACGCTGGAGAGTGTTACCGGTATAATAGACAAGAGTCCTTGTCTTGTCTATTTTCGGGGCAGAAGATTTATAGTATTCCACACGAGCAAAAATTGTGTTGCGATACAAGAATATTACACTGCTGCGAATACTGCAACAGCTAGTCAATCACACGCCTTTGCTGACTTGTCTTTAGCTGTCCTAACTTATTTCACTTTTAAAGCGACCTCTTTTGCGTATACATGCAGGTACATGTATTTACCGGTAAGAATGCTTGGACTTGGATGACTCGCTTGAACACCCACTTTTGAGAATAGGAGAATTTGAGGGCTTGCCATAATACAGTCATACAGTACAGTAAATATACAATAAATACGCTCGTATATGCAGCCACATTAAGACACTACCTAAATCATGAATTCCTACTACTCTTCTAAAGTAAGTCCTTGCATGCACCTTCATGTGGAAATTTACAGATGGTTTTTTCCACTTTATGCCCAATATTTTTTCAGCTGTATGTTCCCGCAGTTAAAAATTGTTTCTTAGTCGGACAGACAAATTAAACTAATTAAACTACATGTTATAACCGCATGTAATTAACTTGTAATTAAACGCAGAAGGGAACTACTATTATTTTACTGTCCTTTAGGGATATTCATGTGCTTCCATGTGCAATGCGTAGAGGGAACTTCCACTTTCGGTCCATTGTTACCAAATGGGAGTTCGGTGTGCTAAACCATACATGTACACGCGCGCAGAAGCGCTTACGTACATGCAGCAAGGTACCAAATGAGTATATGCAGTTTTAAACAGTATTGAGTTGTTCTGTCTCGCGAAAGCATTCTTGCGATGACGCACAGATCGAATCGTGAGTCGGTCATGGCACCTCGTTCTATTGGTTGATTCACTCCCGTATCCTTGCTACTTAAGTTCATAATCTATTGATCAATATGCAGCTCGTATAAAGCTACCGCGGATCTTTTGAGCTCACAATATTTTATCTGATCTGCATCAGAGGTGGTCAACACAAAAAGTAAAAGTAACAAAAGTAAACTTGGATCACAGAAATCATGGCCGAGAGCGACATTTTCGACATTCTGAACTGCATCAGCAAGGCGATCTTGGAAATCAAGCCGCTGCGAGACACCAGACCGGAGCTGGGCCGCGCTATCGAAGAGGTCAAAAAGCACGCGGATGTGGTGGAGAAATTCAGCCTGCCGAAGGGTGAGCAGCTCGATGACTTGAAGCTTTCGAGCAAAGAAAGGAGTTATTGGAAGGCGCGCATCTTGAAGCTGACAGATGCGCTGACTCCGTTGCTGAGCTCGCTGCGGTTGGAACTGTGCACAGCCCGCGACACCAGCTGCGAGCTCGAGCGCTGGCTTCGTAGCTCCGACACAGCAATCCGAGAATTCGACGGCTTTGTTAATAAAATCAAAGCCGGTTCCTCGTCGGTACCACGACAGGTCGTAGAGAACTTGTGCGCCTTCCTGCGGCAGTTTGAGCAGATGGGGGAAGCCTTCTCCAGCACATTCGAGGCGTTCAACAGTCAGCTGAGCAGGGCGCAGCAGCTGACTGAGCAGCTTCAAGCCGAAATGGACCGGCAGTCGATCGAAATAAGCAGAAAAGCGGGCAGAGACATGTGGCTTCGAGTGGCCGAAGCTCTGGGCTGGACGGTGGGCTCTGCCGGTGTCGTGATGCTCGGCTTTTATTACGGCGCTCAGACCTTGGACATGGCCGCTTCGATGTTTAAAAAAGCCATTAAAAATTTCAAACAGGCGAACGGAATCCGGAGGACAAAGCGAGCGCTGCCACGCCGGATCATGCAGAACTGCGACAAAGGCTTGGCCGCTGCCCTTGCCCGCGACCTGACGGTCAGCTGTGACCGAGCCGCCAGCATCCAGTGGAGTACGCAGTTCACGGAGATACTGAAATGCCTGGACGTCATCATCACCACCAGAGCCAGTGAGGAGAGGATCGCTCAGCTGCAGAAGCGACTTCGGGACCTTGGCATTGAGGATGACTAGCAGATGATGATGTTGGATCGGACTCGTTTCAGCTTCCTCTGCAACCATGGTGACTAGCAATATATAACTGACATCTTCCCTGGTTCAATTCATACTTAAAATCAACCCAAAACGTTGTAAGGACAAATTTGTTCCTCTTCTGATGGCTGAATTTCTTCTGAACTCTTGTCGATTGGTTTGTGAGTTCAAAGTTTGTGAGTTGGCTCGTACTTAGGATTATTAATTAACCAGCTTTCGAATTGGCTTCAAATATATTTGCCTAATACACTAAAGAAACAAATTTTTTCAGAGTCTTCTTTCAAACTCTCTTTACACTGACTGACTTGAGTGAGTGGGTGACTGACTGACTGACTGACTGACTTGAGTGAGTGGGTGACTGACTGACTGACTGACTGACTTGAGTGAGTGGGTGACTGACTGACTGACTGACTGACTTGAGTGAGTGGGTGACTGACTGACTGACTGACTGACTGACTGACTGACTGACTTGAATGAGTGGGTGACTGACTGACTGACTGACTTGAGTGAGTGGGTGACTGACTGACTGACTGACTTGAGTGAGTGGGTGACTGACTGACTGACTTGAGTGAGTGGGTGACTGACTGACTGACTGACTGACTGACTTGAGTGAGTGGGTGACTGACTGACTGACTGACTGACTGACTGACTGACTGACTTGAGTGAGTGGGTGACTGACTGACTGACTGACTGACTTGAGTGAGTGGGTGACTGACTGACTGACTGACTGACTGACTGACTGACTGACTGACTTGAGTGAGTGGGTGACTGACTGACTGACTGACTGACTGACTGACTTGAGTGAGTGGGTGACTGACTGACTGACTGACTGACTGACTGACTGACTGACTTGAGTGAGTGGGTGATTGACTGACTGACTGACTGACTGACTTGAGTGAGTGGGTGATTGACTGACTGACTGACTGACTGACTGACTGACTGACTGACTGACTGACTGACTGACTGACTGACTGACTGACTGACTGACTGACTGACTGACTGGCTGACTGACTGACAGCTGGGATAAAAACAAGTAGGATTAAAGCCACTAGGATCAGAGCAGCAGGAATTTAAAGCAACTGGGAATAACCAACATGGGTTAAAGCCCCAGCAATTAAAACTATTGGCATTTAAGCAACAGGGATTGAAGCAACATGGATTAAAGCAACATGGATTAAAGCAACATGGATTACAGCAACATGAATTACGAGTAAGCGACTGGAATTAAAACAAATGGGATTACTGGGATCAAAGCAGCAGAATTAAAGCAACTGGGATTATCTATAGCCTTCATAGTTCAGAGTCGGTGCGTCCAGTTTTCACCAGCAGTTCAGCGCACCAGACCGAAGAAGCTGCGGATCTCAGCCTCGGTCATTGAGTCGTTCATGACAGCCACTGCCTGCACCGTGCCGTTCAGCATTCGCGAGTCGCCACGTTGAAATCCGAGTCTCAGACTGGTGCAGTTGGGAATACCCGATGCAGTATATGAGCCAATCACAGTCCCCTTTTCCCGCGGCACGAAGCCTCCGTTGGAGAAGAAAGTTCGGCTCGTGACTGACGCCGACGTCAGGCCGACTTCCACGAACGAATTCGCGTCAAGAATAACTCGAAGCGATCTTGACGCCGAACAGGCCTCTTGAAGCTCCGTCCCAGAAGGCGGCTCCAAAGCCACTCCAAGCGGTGCAGTCGTAGCTCTCAAGAATTGGTGCATCCCCGATCTCCCGCTTGAGCCTGACCAGCCACGTGAGTCCCTGCTGCAGGTTCGCGAGCTCCACGTTCTCCAGCCACATCTTGGACGACACTCCGTCGAGCTTGGCTCCCTCGCTGCTCCACTCCACATTCTCCGACATCCACTGCTGCGTCTGGCCGCACACCAAGTTGCTCCTGCTGGCGCTCATCACTAAGGCGGCCCTCAGCTTCGAGACCACACCCATCACTGCTCAAAGTGATGAAGAACGCAGCTCTGTCATTGGCGAATGCGGCACAGCGGCGGGGCTGCGAGCTCTCCGCAGCAGCGAGTCCATCGATCAGGTGGCACACTGCGGTGAATTGGAAGAGCGAGCAGTCGCGGCTGTCCGAGTCGGACTGGGCCACCTGCAGGCCGCTCGAGCCAGCCTCCATGAGTCACTCGCTGATTCCTCTCGGAGTCTGGGCCGCCCGCACTGTCAGATTCTCAGGCAGGCACTGCGGGCTGCTCAGGCGGTGCCAAGAGCCCGGTAGGCTCTCACAGAGGACCAGCTGGGCCAGATAGGCCGCTGCGGGGCAGAACGGAGACTGGAGTAGCGATGAAGCTGGTTGCCATGCTGACTGCAGTGCGATATTGCGGATGCAAGAGCTGGGAGGGAGGCAGTCGGCAAAAATCCTGCATGTAGTAAAATTTATCCTGCTCCCGTTGTTGAGCTCAATCGCCCCTAGCAACCAGTTGTCCAAGCCGTTAGCTCAGACTTCAGCCACCTCAGCCCCTCCGATGCCCTGCGCTGTGGATGAACAGCGAAATTTGTAGAATTGAAAATGCGGCTCGCCGCTCCGAATGCCGGTGGCGCGGAGCTGCGAAACTGGTGAGATGCGGCTGCCAGCGCCGCGGGCAGGCAGGAGTGAAATCGCCCCTACCAGCAGCTGTCCAAGCCATCAGACCCACCTTAGAAACTATCAAATGTCAACTTAAAATGCATAAAACTTACCATAGAACTTTAGGCAAGTTTCTAGAATGCCTCAGCTGCTTATTTAAAAGAAGCAAAGACTCAAACGAGATTACAAAAAGTTTCTCAAACTAAAGGCCTCAACATGGACGTGAAGCTGCGGGCGCAGTCGCTGATCGAGTTCGGCCTGCCGCGCAACTGGATTGCCCTGGTCGTCGAGCGCTTCGCCCAGGGCGGCATCACCAGCCTCACCAGCAACGAGCTGTACATGATCGTCAAGCGGGTTTGCAACATCCTCCGGACCGAGGCCTCCGTGATTGACGTACGAGGCGACTGCCGGGTGGTCGGCAACCTGCACGGCAGCATTGAGAGCCTGCAGGCGATCTTCCGCACCTACGGCTGGCCAAGCGACGTCTGCTACGTGTTCCTCGGCGACTACCTTGCCACGATCGACGACAAGATTCAGACGAACGTTTTCGTTCTGCTGCTCATTTTCAAGGTGGTCTACCCGAAGCACATCCTGCTGCTGCGGGGCGCCAGCGAGTGCGAGCACTGCGCCGCGGACATGGGGCTGCTGGACCTACGTGAGTTGTGAAGCACCAGCCTGGGCTGTGTCAGGGAGAACAGGACTTAATATCCCCTATGTATCCGGAATTCAATTTGATGTGGTATGCTGATGCACCTTATGATACTGCTACGAGCGTACTTAGTAAGAAGCATATTGTGTGGGAATGCACCGAAAAACCATGATTATTCGACTCTAAGGGCGCGCTGCTTTTTTATTGCTGTGTTTCAAGCGGGACCAAATTTACATTTGTAGAATTTTATGAGAACTTTTTCTACGAACTTGCTACCAATGCCTCCGCAGTGACAACTTCATTCACGGCCTCCCTGTACCGCGAGTTCAAGTCCGTCTTCAAGTACCTGCCGCTTGCCGCCCGAGCAAACGGCGTTCACCTGATGTGCAACGCGTCTCTCAGCCTGAAGCGAGGCAACCTGCTGGACCTGGAGCAGGTGGTCCGGCCCTGCACCATCTGCCACCGGGACGGCATCATGCGCCTGCTGGCCAGGCAGCCGTCTCGACTAGGTGACCACACGCTGCAGGCCGACCCGCTCGAGGACTTCGACGAGGGCGAGACCGAAGGTTTTTGAGTCTTTAGAGACAACTGTTTGAGTTATTATTGAGGGGGACTCAGAAAAAATCTCAAGTTCTTTCTCATTCTACGCACTCACCGCGTCCAGCAACCAGCAGCCAACAGGATCAGCGTAACAGGGCGCCAACATAGGGAGGGCTTAACTAGGGGACATCTGACCTTGTTTCAGTAGGAATCGAAGTTGCTCACATCCTTTCTCCGCAGATGTCTGCGAGGCCATCAGCTTTATGAAGCGCAGCAACATGAAGATCTGCGTCCGGAACGAGGGCATCGAACAGTCGCTGGCGGGCAGCGCGGGTTACAACGTCGAGGGCAGGCAGTGCAACGTGATCTCGATTGCGTCCGCCTCGAACATCCGCGGTCAGCCTTGCCAGGGCGTTGTGCTGGCCGTGCACCGCAACGGCGCCTCCACGCTGCACCCGACTAACCCGAAGGCGGCCAAGCCGGATGTTCGGCTGATCATGTACTGCCCTAATAAGTAGCTGAACCTGCAGTAGCCTCAGGTGCTGATTATTTGCCACTGTTGGATCCCCGATCTGACCTTTCCTGTCCTGTTTGATTACATATAAATCCCACTTTTGCGTCAGTATGATTCATATGAATGTGGCTGATTCAGACTGCCCCTTTCATACTAGATAGAAACTTATCGTCTTGATTAATATTAAAAAGCATTAACTATATAGTTGTAAATACAATCTGACTAACGACCATCACAATAATAATAAAGTCCTGCGGATCCCTAGGTTCATATACAGGTAAAATGACGACAAATTAATCGTCTTCTCTTTTTTACACAAGCAATGATTTGCAGATGTACAAAATCTAAAAGTTATATTGTAAATTCTTTCGAATATTGAAAGCACGATAGTCTTAGAGTTAGCGGACACCAGCGTCAACCAGCAGACATTTAAAAAATCATTTAATTTGTGGATACATTTGCAAATACAAAGTTGGCCGAAAGTCAGCGTTGATTCCGGTATTCTTGAAAATGAGACAAGTAAAGCCACCACAGCCTTATGCCACCATAAGCAACCATTTCGGCCTTATCGGCCTTACGAAAGCCGGAACAGTTACAAGGAACCACGTCGAGCACAATGCGCTGAGCTTGGTACTGGCAAGTACACTTGCACGTACAATGACAGGGAACTAAATTGTGCAGACATGTGCTTCGAATTAGGAACTCAGCGAATGATTATTAAAAGCCCAAGCAACTTGTTGCAGTAGAGGTCTTGTAGCTGCAGAGCAGAGCAATCGAGCAAAATTAAGCCAATTTACTAATTCAAAGTAAAAAGCAATAGCACCACCGATATGTCTGAACCAAAGCATCAGCTGATTAAGGAAAGCAGAAAAGCTGATCAAGTGCTTCTTCAGCAAGCCACTCATAAAAGAAACCTGTTGAGTCGGACCTTGGAACAACTGAAAAGGCTGGCGGATGAAATCGATGCACTCAGGAAACTTCAGCAGCATGAGGATGAGGAGTTCAAGGCAAGGCTGATCAAGACTAATGTGTTACCAAGACTAAACCGACTGATGGAGAGTCTGCGCGAGGCGAGCGACTCCGGGTACGAGCTGGTGGGGTGGCTCAACACATTTGACAAAGATTTCGAAGCGTTTTTTAAATCCGTGATGGGAGACATCTATGCCAGCAGCACCACACCTGAGTACATTGAGGCCACTAAGAAATGGTGCAATTTCCTGACTGACTATACGGAAATGGCTGTCGATTATTCGACGGAATTCAACAAATTTTTCGGCCAGTTGAGCGCTGCGCATCAGCTGGCAGAGAGTCTGGACTGCGATTTTGAGGAGATAGCTGAGGACATTCGTCGGTGTGCAAAGAAAAAGAAATGCATATTGTGGGCTATGCGAGCTGGTCTTGCCGTGGTGACCGTTGGTGCCGTCATTGCCGGCTACTTCCGCCCGGAAATCCTTCCCACAGCCGGTCCTTCTATCGCCAAGTTTGTGTACTCGACGTACAGGTACACCACAGATCAGGCTGAGAGCGCGGCTAGGTGCGAGCGGGTGGCAGGTGAGATCAGAGCCACCATCAAAGATTCTGCAATCTGCGTGAGGAGAAGCTGCGACGCATTTGATGGAAACGAGTGGATCGCGCAGATAGTGGCAAAACTGGTGGAGTCGCTCGAGACTTTCACCGGTATTAGAAGGCGACTCGTGGCTGAGTGGCATGGGTTCAACTCGATGGCTGATTTTGAGGAGCTTCCCACCCAGGCCATCTCGCGATGCACTTTTTTGTGATTTTTTCCAGTTTTCGGTACAGGGACGACGGACTTTTTACGATTTTTCCTTGTGAGCTTCGATTTTTTGTGCCTAAAATGCCAAACCAGAAGAAAGCTTGAAAGTTGGCCTTATGATTTCTTAATTTCCGTAGGCAACAATAGAAATAGCTTATTACAATACAGTTGCTTAGCTGTAATGTAATGTACAGTTGGTAATAAAAATAAACTTCTGAAAGCATTTGAGAAAATTAGATAGCTAAATTGCACAAATAATCATTATTAGAATTCATCATAATCAATAAAGATGACCTATATTTTAGCGCATGACATCACATCAACATTACCTTTCCTCTCGCACTCCGGCTTACTGCATCAGATGTGTTTTGGTGTTCCAAATGTAAATTTTAGACTATTGAGTTCTCCCATCTCTCCACAGAATGCAGCATTGTTTTTATTATTTACTGAATTTCTCCTGTATTTTTTCAGAATTTATATCTTAATTAGTAGAAAAGCTATCATTAAAGCTTAATTATTTTGGTGACTTGGCCTTGCTATTGATGTTGCTTAACATGTATTTTTCTTCTACATGTTTTGAGACTTCTCAGTTCTCATGCCTAAATTTTATATTTGAAAAACTACTGCTCACAGACTGATATATATGCCCCCTGTTTTGATTTATCCCCTTCATCCCCTGAGACCCCAAGTGATGGACCTGGATGGGATCTCTAGGCGACTGTAGTCAACTTGTCCAACCATACATGAACAGCTATCGATTCCAGTCGGTTTTGGTTCCGGAATTGTTTTGGGCTCCATTTCATCTCCTAAGTTGCCTTTGCTTATACATGTATTATGGGCAGCCTTACATAAACGAAGATTTACTAGACATGTGCCAATGCGCTCAGCCTAAACTACATGTATAATGTATAATTAGGTACGCTTTCACGTGCACTGGTTCGGCCGTAGACAGGTGCGGCGGCGTAAGAAGAAACATATTGGGCACAAGACATGGTCAGACACTGATAATTTTGGATGGCGAAGTCTAAACAGAGATTAAAGGCTAAATTTGCTATATTATCATTATTTGACGTAACCCGGGCTGCACGAAAACACCTGTGCAACCCCTGGGCTCTGGTACTGAAAGGTACAGCCGCTAGGCCTCGTCCCCTAGACTTTGTACGCCTCTGGATGGTGCAGTTGCTGGACGTTGCGGTCAAGATCCGATAGGGTTGTTTGAAGGTACACACCAGAAGCGCGGCCGTCACCAGTCACCTGTGCAGGAGTGCACCCGGTAAAAACTCCCACTAACGAGACGGGACTCCCGGTCTGTAACAGACGAAGGTTATTGACCCCAACTGTAGAAATGTTCGATTATTAAGGGACTCGATGCGAGTCATACAAAGTACAGTCTAGTCAGTGCGGGAAGCGAGGATTTTTGTTTAGGGTAGAGGGATCCTTTAGCTGGTGGGCGGTTCTAGACTACAATTCCCTCCTAAGTCCCAAGATCCCAAGGCCATTTTAATGTCTTTCCTCCTAGAGCTTGGGTTCGATGCAGCAGGGGTTGGGGAAGTGCAGGTCCCAGAGCTCTCTCGTGGTGCACATCTTACGGGGACTTATTTAGAAGTATTGATACTGCTACATAATTACTTGGTTGAATTAGGCTCATTCTCGGTGATCTTCCACTCTGATCCTAGCTCAGCTTCTATTCCATGCCCTGAGACAGATGCACTCTCTACTCACACTTTATGCCACGACTCATGTTAAATAAGTAAACAGACAGCAGCAAACGAGCTGAATGGCTAATGCCCCAAGTTACTGGCCCTAAACTTAGCCCTAACAATTCGGTTTACTATGAAAGCGGAATAAATTAAGACAGAATATTAGGAGATAGTGAGCAACGGGGGGGGGGAAGAGACCGGGCTAACGCGAGCCGACATCCGACAAGGGAGTGGAACCCGCGCGCAGGTCAGAAGCGTCAAGTGCCGCCGAAGCTCCTTGCCCCTCCCGTGGCGAGACCTCTGCCGACAGCCAGTCTGGGCAGCAGCTCCTCGAGATGCTGAAAGCCTTCGATACGGGGTACGGAGCTGGAAAACCTGTTTATCTACAGGGAGGACGAGCGACCCAGGACACACTGGCACCGTGCCTGGATTTCGGCTCGCAGTTCCATCACCAAGGCCGACGAGCTGCGTCGCCTGCTACTGGCTACCAACCCGGAGCTGCCGGCCAATGGCGTCGTAGTTCACGAGACCATCTCCAAGCCGGGCGGAGACGGTTTCACGGCTATTCTCGGACTGTCGGATAGCTGGATGCTCCGCTACCCGGACATGTCCATCATCTCTGTCGGGCTGATGCAGATTCAGCTCTTTAGCTTTGAGTCTGACGCCACCAACCCACCGCCCCGGAGAAGCGTAAGCGGGCGAGCGGGGGCTCTGCCGGGCGGAAACGCCCAGGAAAAAAGCTCCCGTTCGTCACGACCCTTCCGAGGACGTGGACCCCGTGAGGGGGAAAGCCGCGAAAGCTGCAGCAACAGGCGGACGTGGAAAGGGCCGGAAACCCGCCCTGGTCTACCCGCACTATCCGCTCTGGTCTGACTCAGCGCGCGAAGCAGTTGCTGGACACCGCCAAGGCCAACAACCGCAGCCACCCCCAGCCCAGTGTCACCACTGCGGCCCCCCCCCCGGAAAACCGGGCCGAGAGTGAGAATGCCGCCCCCGGTGGCGGCTCCGCCCTCGACCATGGAGACCATCCGGGAGGAGCCCATGGAAGTGGAGTCTGGAGCCATCGGCGAGGCACAAGAGGCAGTCCTCCTGCACAACTCGCCCTGAGCCGGCAGGAAGCTGCACGGACCACTCGTGGAATCCCCGGAGTGGACATACTGCTGCTTAACCTGCACCACTGCATCGCGGCCTCGACCAACCTGATGCAGGTGGCAAGCTTCGTGAAACCGGGCATCATCCTACTTCAGGAGCCCTGGGTGAAGAAAGGTAAGATTCCGAATATTCCTGCTGGTTTGGACTGTTTTCATGACCCTTGAAACTCCAGAGCAGCCATTTTCGTGTCTATCCATCTCAAAGCTTGGCACAGATCGGACCTCTCTGGCAGAGACCTCTGTGTCATTCAGTCCAACCACATAATCACCAACCGCACGGTCATCATCGCCTCGATTTATAGCCCTGGCGATGGCCCGCGGTTCCACCCAACCTCACCTCCCTTGTGAACTACCGCTCTAACCGCAGGTTTGAGCTGCTGGTGGCGGGCAACGTCAACGCCCACCACACCCACTGGGGCAGTAATAATTTCAACAGCAGAGGTGAGAAACTCCTTGCTTACATCTGCACCACCAATACTGAGTTTTGCAACATTGGTGGAACCCCCACCTTCGACAACGGGCGATGGACGGAGGCCGTCGACGTAACCCTCGTCTCACACGGTTTGGCTCCTCTGGTCAAGGACTGGGAGGTGTGGGACAAAGAGGAGTCTGTCTGACGACCTCAGCCTGCGAGACCTGGAAGCAGCGGGAAGCCTGCTGACCCTCTCGGACGGAATCCCGTCCACGCTCTGCCCTCCGCTAAAATTCAAAACCAGCATTCCACCACGTCATAAAGCAAGGGACAACTGGAAACCCCATGAAATCCACTGCTTCACTGACGGGTCCCAAATCAACTCCGCCTCTGGCTACGGCTACTGCATCGTGTCTGGAGGGAGAACTGTGGTGACCTTCTCCCAGCACACCGGCACCTGCTCCACTTTCTTCCAGAACGAAGTTCTCGCCATCAGCTTCTGCGCCATGGAGCTGTACAATCAGCGCGTCTGGGGGAAGGAGATTACCCTCCACTCGGACAGTCAAGCGGCTATCCCTTGAGCGCACCACCACCTGCTCGCGTACAGTCCTCGACTGCATCGGGCAGCTCAACCGCTTAGGCGCCTCCAACAAGGTGTCCCTAAGGTGGATCCCTGGGCATTCGGGCCACCCCTTCAACGAGTTGGCCGATCGCCTGGCCAAGGCTGGCTCGACCGGTTCTTTTACTGGTCCCCTGCCCGTGGCCCCCACCCCCACTGCCGTTGTCACCACTCGGATCAACCAGTGGGTGGCTTCAAAGCACACGGAGAGGTGGGCTAACGCGCCCGACTGCCAGCAATCCCGCGCGGCTGTCCCCTGTCCTTCCTTCGCCGTGCGCAGGGCCCTCCTTGGACTCAACCGCAAGGACATCAGGCCGGTGACCATGGGACTATCCGGTCATGGCTGTTTTGCCAGGCATCACTACCTCCAGTGAAAAATCCAGGGAACGCCCATTCTGCCTCTCCGGTGTCGAGAATGCGGAGCACTTCATCTGTGAATGCCCCACCTTTACTCTGGTCAGGCTCACCTACCTCGGCCCAAACGCGGACCTCTCCGACGTTTTCAGGCCCAAAAATCTCATCCGCTACCTAAGGGCTACCGGGCGAGCGACCATCCACCTCCTGGACTCTCCGGAGGGGGACCGCGCTGCGGACGCCGGCACCACCGGAAATCCCTGCGCGACACCTATAGCTGCCCGTGGTCGCCAGGGGTTAGCGAAATGGGCGGCAACGCCTCCATGCAGCTAGGTCAAGTAAGTCAACGCGACCCAAGGGCAGCGCAAAAGAGGAAAAATACGAGCGTACCTTGACAGACGCGGCCGACGAGCAGAGCGATGGTCACGGCGGCGGCTGCAGTTACGGGCGATCCGAAAGTCTCGGATTGGGGTGGGTGTTAGGGGAAGTCGCAAACGATGGGAAGCAAAGGACAGTTAGCGGTTGCTTATTGGGGAGATCCTGAGGATCTAGGAGCAATCAAAGTATTTAGGGACGAGAATCGGTCCGGGGTTTCATAAACTCGAAAATTTCACGTCGAAAACACCTTCCAGCTTCACAAAGTCAAAAGCTCACGAGGTCGAAATTTCGAACTTGTGAAAGTGGCTCCTATGACCTATATGAGTTTTCAACCTTGTAAAATTTTGACCCTTGCTAGAATTTTCGATGTTGTAAAATTTTACCATGTGAAATAATTTCCTTTTCGACCTTGTGAAATTTCGACCTTGTTTCGACCTTCGACCCACCCCAGAGAAAAGGTGGAAACAGTTGCCGATTCGGGTGCTGAGTTTCTCAAGGAAGGTTCGGTCTCGCGAGAAAACACAAGAACAACACAAGGGACCGAAGACCAGAACAGCAAAGCATAAAGGGTAAAGGATAAGGTAAAGGTTGCTGCTCGTTGTTGTTGTTGTTAAACGAGGGTGGGAAGCCGGGGGCAACCCGCGGATCAGCCCAGGGAAGGGCTCTGCCGCTGAGGGGCACTACCAGGGGCATATAGCCCGAGATACCCGTCTGATTGGACCCTGACGTCGGGGCCAGGGGGAAATTTTGGTGCTACTAACCCAAGCCTTATGGACTAAGACACCGCCAACCCAACCCGCGGAATCAGGGACGGTGCAAGGACCGAGTCCACCCAAGCCACCACCCAACGACAAAACCCGAGTGTGCGCGAAAAGAATTGGAAATTTTAAGAAGCAGTCCGAGAGTGGGGAGACCCCAAAGTCTACGGAAAAGGCTTTAGATTGGAGCGAGTCTGGGCAGCTTATTTACCAAGGGCGAGTCTCCTATCAGGAGTAAAATTAGACAAAACCTCCTATACTCGTAGGGCTGCAAACCTCAAGGCTTTTTCACCACCCAGCTCTAAACACTGTTTGGATAATATGGTCCGAGAGAGGGATTACCTTAGTCTCGGAAGGGCCGGCCAAGGGGGGGGAGGGGCACAAGGGGCAAGAGGAAACCGGACTCAGCCGGTTTTCCCCGATTCAGGACGAACATCCAGCCCAGGACTCCATTCCACTGTCAGTGATGAGAGCCTAGACACAATAAGCAGGGAGACAACCAGAGGAGCCAGCAGGTGGTTGCTGCTCAGGGCTCAAAACAGGCTCCTATTTATAACCCTGAGATTACGCGTCACGCGATCACGTGAGCATGATGCGTGACATTGAAGACCGTGAACTGACGTACTTGACCTCCGTTACCAAGCAACCCTGATGACGCTACCCGCCAGCCGCGCTGTGATTGGACAAAAATTTGGGTTGGGTAGCAGCGGAGAAAGATGATTTATGATGGGGATTGCATGTACGCAACAGGCGGAGAAAAGCTTGGGGAGATAGGGGGTCAAAGCTTTTGCACGCATGATTGATTTCAAACAATAGAAAGGTGGGATTAAGTTTTGCGCTGGGGAGTGGGGCGGGCGATAAGCATGAGCATTTGAGTCACAGGGGAGGGATGGTGCGCAAAAATAAGTGGGGAGCCCGGGACGTGTTTACATCATATTGATGTGATTGAAATATTGGGAAGGCTATGCCCCCCACCCTCAATAAAATGATTGGGTAGCAATTGCCCACACTGCCCCCCCCCCGTCTCCGTCGCGCCTAGCCGGAGACGATATCATGGACTACTTAAGAACACAGGACGTTACACTTGCAAATATTGGCAGAATTCTAAAAGGCCGCTTAAAGGCCGCTTTGAATGTATGCTTACCTATGGTTTTAGTGGCCTTTTTGCTTAGCTATTTCGCAAAGCAGCGTAGCATGATTCTCATAACCCACAAGTCTAGCTTAGAGCACCAAGCAGAAGATCGCAAACAGCTCACTTCTCTGTGTTCTCTGGATCTTTGATTTCTTTCTTCAATTTAAATTGTCAATTGAGTTATACAAGATGCCGACGAAGTGTTGCGTTCCAGGCTGCACCAGCAACTACAAAAGCGGTAAAAGGTGCACCGTGTATACTTTTCCGAAAGAAGAGGCTGAAATTGACTCCTGGATGAAGGCTTTGCCCATTGCAGCTAAGGTAATTGGTAACGTTTTATGCATTCTGGTATTTCCCATTTCGTCTCGAAGCATTAATTAAATCGCTCGACTCGTATTGCAGAAGGCTACTGCGTACATGGGCGTATGCCGCAAGCATTGGCCGGATGATGCTAGAATGAAGCAAGCCGGGCGTCACATGCGACCTATCGACCCTCCATCTGTCTTTCAAGGCTGGCCATCCAGTAGCTTACGGCTTTCTGCTTCCAGTAAGTGTATTCAATAAAAGTGCATTTGAAATGTGAGTTATCTTTTCAATGTTCCAGACTGCCTATGACAAACAACATTTTGCATTGTAGAGCGCTCAAGAAGGGATGCCAGCCAACGAGGAGGCGTTCTGCTTGCTGATAGAGCATGGGCTATTGCTGACGAGATCGTTGCATTCAATGCCATCGACAAGATCTTGTGCTGGGCCCAGTTAATTTCTGGTATCTGTTATTACTCTTGGCTTCGTGACCTCTGGAGGGTGGTTAGTACAGCGACGTACACGAACATCGAGTAGATTATCTTTTCATTTGTGATCGCATATAAACATGCATATAAAAAGCTCTATTCATTAGGCTTTAATTTCTATTCATGTATTATACACATTGCTTTAAATAGCAAAAAGGCCACTAAAACCATAGACACATACATTCAAAGCGGCCTTTTAGAATTCTGCCAATATTTGAAAGTGTAACGTCCTGTGTTCTTAAGTAGTCCTTGGACGATATTCGTGTGTATGTTACGTAAATACAAGCATTATTTTAGCTTTCTAAAAGTGTTTCACAATTAGCTAGCTAGAAAAAATTGCTTTTGAGACTGGCATTTGATGCTTTACATGTACGAGTATGTAGGAAACCGCTCTATTGTGAGACCGCTCCATTTAGGGATTGTTTATGATAAAAGTATTTACAGATTACATATTCACAGTATATTTTACAGTTTACAGTTATTTGCAGTTATTTACAGTATTTACTGACGTCGTATTTAATTGTATATTTAATATTTAACTTTGTTAATACTCTTGGTATTTAATTTTTCGTTTTGATGAAATATCTGGACTTGTTTTCTAATAGAAGTCTCAGAAAAATTGAGATAACGGAGAAAATTTCAGAGAAATCTCAGTTATCGTCGTCAGTAGTTTAAGTTGACCTGGTCGCAAAGTTCTGTAGTGTGTAACAATTGGGCTATCAATAACGAATCATGTCTGGATTTGACATTGGAGCTGTCCATTTCTCTGCCGAGCAGGATGGGCGCAATGACTCATTAGCTGCAGGAAATTATAATGCCACAAAACGTTTGCTTAAGGAATTTCTAAAGGAGTTTCATGAAAACAATTTTGTTTATACTTACAGGTAATATGCAGCAAATTTTGGGGGCATTCATTTCTATTTGGTTTATTTGTTAAATATGGCCTCCAGGTTCATAGGCTTTGGTTGTTGGTTGGACTATAAAAAATTAAAATATTGTTATATTGTAGGGATTTTTTTGGAATTACTCTATCTAACTTGGTGCTTAGAATGAACCAAGCAGAAAAGTTGACCCTAGCAAGTCATAATAGTAAAGAAGGTGGCATAGTATGCACTGGGTCTTAAAATGTGTTTGCACTTTGGAGGATAATCTATGCTATCTATGAACTAAGTTCTAACTATATTTTTCTGTGCCCTAAACTGTAAAAAATATAGAAAACACATGACATAGAAATTTAAAAATAGATTTGAAAATGCAAATTAGATTAGCAAACAAATATTTTTACAAAAAAATCACTAAAACTAAATTGTGCATTATATACCAAGAACCCTATTGGAATAAATGTTAAAAACCTGCGGACGCGCGCTTTAGAAAAGAGTCAAACTATTTTACTGCACTTTAGGATTATTAGTCTTAGAGATGTTCCAAAAGATCTATAGTTTCGTCAAAATCAAAATCCACTAACTTCCCAAAATCAAAATTGAAATTTCCTGAAATCATAATTCAGAAAAACAAAGTTTAGTATGATCAACACTCACTTTTTTACTTTCAACAGAGGTATTATACCCATTTACATGTATATGTATTTGCTAGAGCAGCAGCCAGTAAGAAAAGGCAGCGCGTGCGCAGGCACTGCGCCTGCGTGTGTGCTACGCTTTAGAAAAATTTCAAAAGTGCACCAAACACTGTCCGCGGTTTTACAACTTTTTCCTATAGAGACCAAGAATCGTAGTATAAAGTTTAATATCATTTTATTTATGCGAAAAAAAAGATTTTTTACCATTTTTGTCGATAATAGCTACTTTCAATACACTAGCTAAGCCCTAGCTAATTTCTAAGTTTATCCCTTTTGCTTAGAATGTATATAACTTTGGTTAATCAGTTTTTATTAACATAGTCATAGAACCATTGATAGAAATAACATTTAAAAAACAAAAAATATATATCTTATAAAATATTGTGTTTAAAGTTTTTTTTAAATTAGTTTAAACATATATAATATTATAAATTATTTATATTATAAAAATTATTTTGTTTTAAATAGTACTATAAACTCATAAATATAAATGCATAATGCCATAAGCTGCCAATAAAAAAAATCAATTAATCAAGTAGTAAAATTTTAATGAGAACAAAAAGCATTGTAACAACTTTGGTTTCAACAGTAGGATTATCTTAAGACAGAGCTACAAGGCCCATTACAACTTTGGTAGTTTAATAGTGAGATATAGAGGTAATATCCCCATTACAAAAGTCATTCTATAATTTAATATAAGACTAGTATTAAAGTTTACTACTAAATTACCATTCAAGCAATGTATTATTCCCTATTACATATGCTTATATTCAACATGCTATTTGAGTAATGTACTTGTATTGAACTTGATATTTTAAGACCTAGGTTTTTAACCATTTTTGTCTAGAACATCAAATCATATCGATTTTCAATCATCTAAAGATATCAAAAAATTATTTTTTTTTCTACTGCAAGTAGTATAATCAACACTTGAATGTAATGAATAATTTAACAATCAATTCATTTTTCACCCCATATAGGGATGAGATGAAGCGGCACTGCAACCTGGGCCAGTACTATGTGACTGTCCACCTGCAGCACCTGGCCTCCTACAGTCCGGAGATGAGTCAAACCCTGGCCCAGCAGCCCACTGAGATCATGCCAATCTTTGAGGAGGCCGCCCGCGAGATTGCTGATGAGATAACCCGGCCGCGGCCTGGCAATGAGGAGCAGATGCCGCCAATGCAGGTGGGTCATGATCTTTGTTGTTGGTGGTGCTACTTAACCTAAAGAGCATCTGCGTCAATTTATGAATTAGAATCGCATTTTGCATTTTATAAAACTCTATTGAGTCTACTTGAGTCTGTAAAAAGCTAAGTGCCAATACAACGACTATTGGACGACTTTTTGGGACTCTTGAGCCCAGGGGTTGTAGCCCAGTGGTTAGAGCATCCGAGTCACGACTTGAAGGTTGGGGGGTTCGATTCCCGATCCCACTCAAAACAATTTGTGTCCTTGAGCAAGACACTTGACTCTGCATTGCTTCAGTTCACCCAGCTGTAAAATGGGTGCTAGCATTAGCTGGGGTAATTGAGGATAGGTGCGATAATAGCTGCGACTGAACTGCCGGTTGCACATCTGGCCCAATTGGGACATTTGTAATCGATTATTATTATTTACGATTCTGGAACTCGCGTGATGCACTCGTGACTCAACAGTCGCTTCTCCGTTGCATTACACAGTCGTTTAAAAGTCTAAAAGAGTCGCCCCCAGAGTCGCTGAGTCCCTAGAGAGCTGTTTGTAATGACTCTAGCGGTTCTTGTCATGGTAACGTTTTCAATGGGCTTAGCTTTCATATCCACATTCATCCTTGCCCCTCTGCAGGTGCTGCTGTCCTCCCACGCCAAGCCGGTTGCTATGCGCGACCTGAAGGCCGACCTGGTGTGCAGGCTGGTCCGCCTGACCGGCATTGTGCTGTCCGTGTCCTCGGTACGTGCCAAGGCTACCCAGCTCAGCCTGCAGTGCCGCTCCTGCCGGGCCTGCCTGTCCAACCTGCCCGTGCGGCCCGGCCTGGAGGGCTACGCCTTGCCGCGCAAGTGCATCACGGACGCGGCGGCCCAGGGCCGGCCAAAGTGTCCGCTGGATCCGTTCTTTATCGTGCCCGACAGGTGCCATTGCGTCGACTTCCAGCTGGTGAAGCTGCAGGAGGCGCCCGAGGCTGTGCCGCACGGAGAGACGCCCCGTCATCTGCAGGTGAATTGACTGAGTTTCGGTGATTAGTACTGGCATAAATCTAGATATGCGATGTGGTGTGCCGCGTGTGCTCATGGTGTTTAATGTAGTGTGCTCATGGTGTTTAATGTAGTGTGCTCATGGTGTTTAATGTAGTGTGCTCATGGTGTTTAATGTAGTGTGCTCATGGTGTTTAATGTAGTGTGCTCATGGTGTTTAATGTAGTGTTCTCACAGTGTTTACTGTAGTGTGCTCATGGTGTTTAATGTAGTGTGCTCACAGTGTTTACTGTAGTGTGCTCATGGTGTTTAATGTAGTGTGCTCATGGTGTTTAATGTAGTGTGCTCATGGTGTTTAATGTAGTGTGCTCACAGTGTTTACTGTAGTGTGCTCACAGTGTTTACTGTAGTGTGCTCATGGTGTTTACTGTAGTGTGCTCATGCGTTTAATGTAGTGTGCTCATGGTGTTTAATTGCATGCTAACTTACCAAACTGTCCACCTGTCAGGTGTACCTAGACCGCTACCAATGCGACCGCATCGCCCCTGGCAACCGGGTCAGCATTGTCGGCGTCTACAGCGTTCGCGGCCAGGCGCCCAAAGGCAGCGGCAACCTGGGCGGCCCCGGAGTTCGCGCCACCTACGTGCGCGCCCTGGGCATCGCTCTCGAGGAGTCATCGCACGGAATCGGCGGCGCGCCTTCCGACGAGGAGGAAGAGGAGTTCCGGCGCCTGGCCGCCAAGCCGGACATTCAGGAGCGCCTGGCGCGCAGCATCGCGCCCTCCATCCTGGGCTCCGTGGACGTCAAGAAGGCCATCTGCTGCCTGCTGTTCGGCGGCTCCAGGAAGCGAATGCCCGACGGCCTCTACAGGCGCGGCGACATCAACGTACTGCTTCTGGGCGATCCAGGTATGATTAAACTGCTTTGTCTGTTATTTACCTGCTCAGCTGAGCCACATCTCACCCATGAGAGAGCGGGCAGCACCTGCTCAGCTGAGCCACATCTCACCCATGAGAGAGCGGGCAGCAAATGCTCAGCTGAGCCACATCTCACCCATGAACGAGCGGGCAGCAAATGCTCAGCTGAGCCATATCTCACCCATATCTCCAGCAGTCCCCGCCCACCCACTGCAGGCACGGCCAAGTCGCAGCTGCTGAAGTTCGTTGAGAAGTGCGCCCCAATCGCCGTGTACACCAGCGGCAAGGGCAGCTCGGCGGCCGGCCTGACAGCGTCGGTCATCCGCGACCCGTCGTCGCGCGGCTTCGTCATGGAAGGCGGCGCCATGGTGCTGGCCGACGGCGGCGTCGTGGCAATCGACGAGTTCGACAAGATGCGCGAAGACGACCGGGTGGCGATTCACGAGGCCATGGAGCAGCAGACCATCAGCGTGGCCAAGGCCGGCATCACCACCACTCTGAACAGCCGTTGCTCCGTGCTGGCCGCCGCCAACTCCGTGTTTGGTAAGGTTTAGGTCTTGGGTGTTTGGCAGGGTTTAGGTCTTGGGTGTTTGGCAGGGTTTAGGTCTTGGGTGTTTGGTAGGGTTTAGGTCTTGGGTGTTTGGCAGGGTTTAGGTCTTGGGTGTTTGGTAGGGTTTAGGTCTTGGGTGTTTGGTAGGGTTTAGGTCTTGGGTGTTTGGTAGGGTTTAGGTCTTGGGTGTTTGGTAGGGTTTAGGTCTTGGGTGTTTGGCAGGGTTTAGGTCTTGGGTGTTTGGCAGGGTTTAGGTCTTGGGTGTTTGGTAGGGTTTAGGTCTTGGGTGTTTGGTAGGGTTTAGGTCTTGGGTGTTTGGTAGGGTTTAGGTCTTGGGTGTTTGGCAGGGTTTAGGTCTTGGGTGTTTGGCAGGGTTTAGGTCTTGGGTGTTTGGTAGGGTTTAGGTCTTGGGTGTTTGGTAGGGTTTAGGTCTTGGGTGTTTGGTAGGGTTTAGGTCTTGGGTGTTTGGTAGGGTTTAGGTCTTGGGTGTTTGGTAGGGTTTAGGTCTTGGGTGTTTGGTAGGGTTTAGGTCTTGGGTGTTTGGTAGGGTTTAGGTCTTGGGTGTTTGGTAGGGTTTAGGTCTTGGGTGTTTGGTAGGGTTTAGGTCTTGGGTGTTTGGTAGGGTTTAGGTCTTGGGTGATTGGTAGGGTTTAGGTCTTGGGTGTTTGGTAGGGTTTAGGTCTTGGGTGATTGGTAGGGTTTAGGTCTTGGGTGTTTGGTAGGGTTGCATCAAATGCATCAAATCATCGAGGCACTAAGAAAACTTCCTATGCACCAATGTGGCTTCTAACTTGAATTTGGTGCACTAATCAATAAGAAATAGACTATGCAAAGTAGGCTTGGCATAGTAGAGATCACTCTGCTACTTGAGTAGAACCAGTCGACCTACTATCAGTAGTCAGTACGGGGGTAGACTGCTACAAATATTACTTAAATTCTGTGCTATGCTGGAATATTCTCACCGAGTGTCACGTGACTCCACCTCCGACAGGCCGCTGGGACGAGACCCGGGCCGCCGGCGAGAACATAGACTTCATGCCGACCATCCTGAGCCGATTCGACATGATCTTCATCGTCAAGGACGAGCACAGCGAGGCCCGCGACACCGAGATGGCCCGCCACGTGCTGCAGGTCCACCTGCGCGGCAGCGTCTTCGGTGCCGCTGCCGAAGCCGCAGCTGCCGGTGGCGCCCCGGCCGTCTCCGAGGACGAAGTGCCGCTGGACAAGCTGCGCCGGTACATCTCCTTCTGCCGGGACCGCTGCGGCCCCAGGCTGAGCGAGGCGGCCGCCGCCCGCCTGGAGAATGCCTACGTTGCCATGCGGGGCGAGGCCAAAGAGATCGAGACTGCGGCCGCCTCGTCCGCTGGCGGCGCCGTGTCTGGCAAGCACAGGTGAAGAAGGGTGCAGGGTGCACGTGAACTGGTTCATTACATGGGGTAAGCAGAGCTTAGGACAGGGCAGTGAGCTAAGGACAGTGAAGATAGCTAAGGACAGTGAAGACAGCTAAGGGCAGTGAAGATAGCTAAGGACAGGGCAGATAGCTAAGGACAGGGCAGATAGCTAAGGACAGGGCAGACAGCTAAGGACAGGGCGGACAGCTAAGGACAGGGCAGACAGCTAAGGACAGGGCAGACAGCTAGGGACAGGGCAGACAGCTAAGGACAGGGCAGACAGCTAGGAACAGGGCGGACAGCTAAGGACAGGGCGGACAGCTAAGGATAGGGCAGACAGCTAAGGACAGGGCAGACAGCTAGGGACAGGGCAGACAGCTAAGGACAGGGCGGACAGCTAAGGACAGGGCAGACAGCTAAGGACAGGGCAGACAGCTAGGGACAGGGCAGACAGCTAAGGACAGGGCGGACAGCTAAGGACAGGGCAGACAGCTAAGGACAGGGCAGACAGCTAAGGACAGGGCAGCCAGCTAAGGACAGGGCAGACAGCTAAGGACAGGGCAGACAGCTAAGGACAGGGCAGACAGCTAAGGACAGGGCGGACAGCTAAGGACAGGGCAGACAGCTAAGGACAGGGCAGACAGCTAAGGACAGTGAAGACAGCTAAGGACAGGGCAGACAGCTAGGGACAGGGCAGACAGCTAAGGACAGGGCAGACAGCTAAGGACAGTGAAGACAGCTAAGGACAGGGCAGACAGCTAGGGACAGGGCAGACAGCTAAGGACAGGGCAGACAGCTAAGGACAGGGCAGACAGCTAAGGACAGGGCAGACAGCTAAGGACAGGGTGGACAGCTAAGGACAGGGCGGACAGCTAAGGACAGGGCAGACAGCTAAGGACAGGGCAGACAGCTAAGGACAGGGCAGCCAGCTAAGGACAGGGCAGACAGCTAAGGACAGGGCAGACAGCTAAGGACAGGGCAGCCAGCTAAGGACAGGGCAGACAGCTAAGGACAGGGCAGACAGCTAAGGACAGGGCAGACAGCTAGGGACAGCACAGCTAGTGCTACACGCCCTAATCCGCCAGCCACTCCCATCCGCTGCCAGGCAGGTGATCCCCATCACGGTGCGCCAGCTGGAGGCGCTGGTGCGCATCTCCGAGTCGCTGGCCAAGATGCGCCTGGCCTCCTTCGCCACGGAGGCGGACGTGGAGGAGGCGCTGCGGCTGTTCCGCGTCAGCACGCTGGACGCCGCCAAGGAGGGCAGCCTGGCCGGGGCCGAGGGCTTCACCAGCCAGCACGATCACGAGCAGCTGGTGCAGGCCGAGCGTCAGGTGAAGCGCCGCTTCCTAATCGGATCGCAGGTGAGCGAGAGCACCATTGTGACGGACTTTGTTCGGCAGGGCTACCCGGAGCCGGTGGTGCAGAAGGTGCTGTCGCTCATGCTGCGCCGCGGCGAGATCCAATACCGGATGCAGCGGCGCATCCTGTACCGGGTCAAGTGAGCCCCCGGCAGCTTGGTGAACTTTGATTGATATGAACTCCCCGTCACAAATAAAGTGCACTGTCCTTCCCAACCTCTTCCCATACTGTAGCCGAGTTACCGTAGGCCGCACGCACCGCATCGCTGCATTTCTAACTATTAGTTAATTATTAATTTAAAACAATGACCGCTTTTTTATCCCCCACCAGAAACTAAACCTGTTTTTATTGCCGCATTTCTGCGCAACGCTCTGTTGAAATTTTCTGCACTTTTTATTGGCACAGTTCGCCTTTCTGCTCATTTAATTCAATCTTATTTTTACTCTTAATAATGCAATTCAAATTCTGAATGCCGCATTTTCGCTGAACTGCAATTCGCTAATTATAATTCTATTTTTTATAATTTATAACTTGCTTCTACAAGTTTTTGCTCGAGTCTCCGAACAGCCGCTCTGGAGAACTGGACGCCGCCCTGACCGGCACAACAATGCGCAGTGGTCTTTTGCGTTTGCTTTGTGATTTACTATGGAAATTGGGGTGAACCGCTGCCCTGAATAGCGCAAGTTTTGTCGTGCTTTACAGGAAATCATCTACCGACTCACCCTAGAAATCGTCTCTGGCCCACCCTTACCCACCCTGCATATAATCCCTGACCCACCCTTCATATAATCCCTGACCCACATTTCATATCATACCTGACCCATCCTGCATATCATCCCTGACCCATCCTGCATATCATCCCTGACCCACATTTCATATCATCCCTGACCCACCCTGCATATAATCCCTGACCCACCCTTCATATAATCCCTGACCCACATTTCATATCATACCTGACCCATCCTGCATATCATCCCTGACCCACCCTGCATATCATCCCTGACCCACCCTGCATATCATCCCTGACCCACCCTGCATATAATCCATGACCCACCCTTCATATCATCCCTGACCCATCTTGCATATAATCCCTGACCCACCCTTCATATAATCCCTGACCCATACTGCATATAATCCATGACCCACCCTGCATATAATCCCTGTCCCACCCTGCATATAATCCCTGACCCACCCTGCATATAATCCATGACCCATACTGCATATAATCCATGACCCACCCTGCATATAATCCCTGTCCCACCCTGCATATAATCCCTGACCCACCCTGCATATCATCCCTGACCCACCCTGCATATCATCCCTGACCCACCCTGCATATCATCCCTGACCCACCCTGCATATAATCCCTGACCAATCCTGCATATCATCCCTGACCCATCCTGCATATAATCCATGACCCACCCTGCATATCATCCCTGTTCCACCCTGCATATAATCCCTGACCCACCCTGCATATCATCCCTGACCCACCCTGCATATAATCCCTGACCCATACTGCATATAATCCCTGTCCCACCCTGGATATAATCCCTGACCCACCCTGCATATCATCCCTGACCCACCCTGCATATCATCCCTGTCCCACCCTGCATATAATCCCTGACCCACCCTGCATATCATCCCTGACCCACCCTGCATATCATCCCTGTCCCACCCTGCATATCATCCCTGACCCATCCTGCATATCATCCCTGACCCACCCTGCATATCATCCCTGACCCACCCTGCATATAATCCATGACCCACCCTGCATATCATCCCTGACCCACCCTGCATATCATCCCTGACCCACCCTGCATATAATCCATGACCCACCCTTCATATCATCCCTGACCCACCCTGCATATAATCCATGACCCACCCTGCATATCATCCCTGACCCACCCTGCATATAATCCATGACCCACCCTTCATATCATCCCTGACCCATCTTGCATATAATCCCTGACCCACCCTTCATATAATCCCTGACCCATACTGCATATAATCCATGACCCACCCTGCATATAATCCCTGTCCCACCCTGCATATAATCCATGACCCACCCTGCATATAATCCATGACCCATACTGCATATAATCCCTGACCCACCCTGCATATCATCCCTGACCCACCCTGCATATCATCCCTGACCCACCCTGCATATAATCCATGACCCACCCTTCATATCATCCCTGACCCATCTTGCATATAATCCCTGACCCACCCTTCATATAATCCCTGACCCATACTGCATATAATCCATGACCCACCCTGCATATAATCCCTGTCCCACCCTGCATATAATCCCTGACCCACCCTGCATATCATCCCTGACCCACCCTGCATATCATCCCTGACCCACCCTGCATATCATCCCTGACCCACCCTGCATATAATCCCTGACCAATCCTGCATATCATCCCTGACCCATCCTGCATATAATCCATGACCCACCCTGCATATCATCCCTGTTCCACCCTGCATATAATCCCTGACCCACCCTGCATATCATCCCTGACCCACCCTGCATATAATCCCTGACCCATACTGCATATAATCCCTGTCCCACCCTGGATATAATCCCTGACCCACCCTGCATATCATCCCTGACCCACCCTGCATATCATCCCTGTCCCACCCTGCATATAATCCCTGACCCACCCTGCATATCATCCCTGACCCACCCTGCATATCATCCCTGTCCCACCCTGCATATCATCCCTGACCCACCCTGCATATAATCCCTGACCCATCCTGCATATCATCCCTGACCCACCCTGCATATCATCCCTGACCCACCCTGCATATAATCCATGACCCACCCTGCATATCATCCCTGATCCACCCTGCATATCATCCCTGTCCCACCCTGCATATTGTGCTAACTTTAATGACTGAGGCAGTAGTGTTGAACTCTAGGAGTGAGAAAGAAAGTGCCCGCTTGAGAGCTTGGCTGATTCAAATCACTAAGCTGGTCAATAACAATCGCCAATGCTAGTGAGTCAGCAACTCAGTGCACGCAAACTATCACAAAGTTCATGGTGTCACTACATGTATGTCACACATCATCGCTGACCCATCACAAGAATGCCCCTGACTCGTCCCAAAACAAATCGCAGAGATCCTGAGTCAATTGGGAACTTCATGCACAGAAGTGCAACTTCAAAGGCCTCGCGGGAATTGCTGTCAGTTTAGCTGCAACCTGCTGCAGTTTAGGCTTTGACAGCTGTGGGATTCCGGGAATTCCTTATTTGGCCGGGCCATGGGCCACATCGCGGCTGTGCCTCGCCAGTCGCCAGCGCTTTGCGAGGGTCCCGAGATTTTATTTGGGAAGTTGCGCCCTGCCTGCGATCGCATCTGCGCTGCCATCGTGGTTTTCCCCGGGCACCCCCCCCCGCAGCGCATAAACTTTCTCTTACCCAGCCCTTCACTCCAGCTTCCCCAGCCCCATCGCTGGTCGGCAACGCGCAGCCAGCGGGCGAAAACACGGGCTCTGTTTATTTCGCGACATTTTCTGCTGTTACTGTGGGGGCAACTTGCTGCTGCATGGATGGCAACGGCCGCCCATTGGCCTGCAGGTCCTTATGTATATGGCAGGGCAAGCCTCTCTAAGTCGAATTGGAGTTGCGGCCATGCGTTGCAAGCAGAACAGGCGATTGTAAATTTTTATTGCACTGATAGAGACAATTCACTTTACCTGATTTTTCTACTTTAGTGCCCGGTCTGCCGCTAAATTGATCCCCCGTGCAAAACTGAAGCTTTGAAAGCTGAGGCAGATTCCCGCTTGACTCTGCAGTTCCGCTTAAGGTAAGTCTGTATATCGCACTGCAGGGGAGAATGAGAGCGAAGGCGGGGAAGAATGAGAGGGGAGGGTGGGGAAGAATGAGAGGGGAGGGTGGAAAAGAATGAGAGGGGAGGGCGGGGAAGAATGAGAGGGGAGGGGGGGAAGAATGAGAGGGGAGGGCGGGGAAGAATGAGAGGGGAGGGTGGGGAAGAATGAGAGGGGAGGGTGGGGAAGAATGAGAGGGGAGGGTGGGGAAGAATGAGAGGGGAGGGTGGGGAAGAATGAGAGGGGAGGGCGGGGAAGAATGAGAGGGGAGGGCGGGGAAGAATGAGAGGGGAGGGTGGGGAAGAATGAGAGGGGAGGGTGGGGAAGAATGAGAGGCAAGGGCGGGGAAGAATGAGGGGAGGGCGGGGAAGAATGAGAGGGGAGGGCGGGGAAGAATGAGGGGAGGGCGGGGAAGAATGAGAGGGGAGGGCGGGGAAGAATGAGGGAGGGCGGGGAAGAATGAGAGGGGAGAGCAGGGAAGAATGAGCGGGAGGGTGGGAAGAATGAGAGGGGAGGGCAGGGAAGAATGAGAGGGAGAGGGCAGGGGATAATGAGAGGGGAGAGCAGGGGAGAATGAGAGGGGAGGGCAGGGAAGAATGAGAGGGAGAGGGCAGGGAAGAATGAGAGGGAAAGGGCAGGGAAGAATGAGAGGGAGAGGGCAGGGGAGAATGAGAGGGGAGGGCAGGGGAGAATGAGAGGGGAGGGCAGGGGAGAATGAGAGGGGAGGGCAGGGGAGAATGAGAGGGGAGGGCAGGGGAGAATGAGAGGGGAGGGCAGGGGAGAATGAGAGGGGAGGGCAGGGGAGAATGAGAGGAGGAGAGCAGGGGAGAATGAGAGGAGGAGAGCAGGGGAGAATGAGAGGAGGAGAGCAGGGGAGAATGAGAGGAGGAGAGCAGGGGAGAATGAGAGGGGAGGGCAGGGGAAATGAGAGGGGGCAGGAGGCTCTGTCTGCAGTGTGGATATTGGATAGCTACTTGAGCCGGACTGCATGAAAGCCCCCTTCAGAAAGCTCTGATTCGAGCCTCGGGTACGCGAGAAGTGGCCACACGCGGTTGTAATTTATGCGCAGGGCTTGACGCAGACTTCCTGCTCCAGTGCTCTCCTGGAACTCTTGTAGCAGTTCTGCGCTGACCAGAACTACGAGCTATAGATGCGCACTCGGTCGCGCTAATAGCGGCAGCAGCGGATTCGGAAATGCGTGGCCTGTCATTCAAAACTGATGGCGCGCGCGGGTCAAGTAGGGGGCTGCTGGCCTGTCTTGTTGCGCACTTTCCGAACTGTGCTGGGTACGTTTTTTACAGAATCCATGCCGCATCTGCTATGGCAACCCGCAACCATGCAGGTCCGTTACGCTTTCCACTTCCACCCTGGAAATGATGGACCATCGTAGAGGGAGGGAATTGCGGCCATCAGTCATCGGGTGGCGGCTGCGCGCAGCTGGCGATGAAGCAGCGACCTCCCTGTTTCTTTTGTATAGAAATGCAACTTCTGCAGCTTCTGAAATGAGGGCTGCTGGAAGTGCGCGGCGGCTCCAACTTTATCGATCTGTTTACAAATTTTATTGCCCTGATGTAGCTCCGGTATTTGTATGCTTTTGCTAGGCTGTTTCTAGGACATTTTACACAGTTTCTATATGGTGATGCTAGACTTTAAATATCAATACGCTATTTCTATGGCGTACACATGTAGCTGTGCTGTTTCTATGTGTTTTTATGGTGCTTCTATGGTGTTTCTATGGTGCTTCTATGTGTTTCTATGTGTTTCTATGGTGTTTCTATGGTGTTTCTATGGTGCTTCTATGTGTTTTTATGTGTTTCTATGGTGTTTCTATGGTGTTTTTACGTGTTTCTATGTGTTTCTATGTGTTTCTATGGTGTTTCTATGTGTTTCTATGGTGCTTCGATGGTGCTTCGATGGTGCTTCTATGGTGTTTCTATGGTGTTTCTATGTGTTTCTATGGTGCTTCCATGGTGCTTCGATGGTGCTTCTATGGTGTTTCTATGGTGCTTCGATGGTGCTTCGATGGTGCATCGATGGTGCTTCTATGGTGTTTCTATGGTGTTTCTATGGTGCTTCTATGGTGTTTGTATGGTGTTTGTATGCGTTTCTATGTGTTTGTATGGTGTTTCTATGGTGTTTCTATGGTGTTTCTATGTGTTTATATGGTGTTTCTATGGTGTTTCTATGGTGTTTCTATGTGTTTCTATGGTGTTTCTATGGTGTTTCTATGTGTTTATATGGTGTTTCTATGGTGTTTCTATGGTGTTTCTATGTGTTTCTATGGTATTTTATGTGTTTCTATCGTATTTTATGTGTTTCTATGGTGTTTCCAAGGAGCTGTTTTTTTTCTAGAAAAATTTGCAATGCTGTTTCTAGGGCTTTTCTTCATGCTAAATTGCCAGGGCGTTGCTATGGAATCTCTAGGCCCTTGGATGCTGAGTCTGATGGCTGCAATCCAAATAGCGCCACACGGGAACAGATCCCTACTCGCAAAAAATGGAAGTCTCCTGTTCCGCCCACTTCTCAAATATTTTCTTTGCTAAAGGCGGGGGCGCACAGAAAGAGGCTCTGAGGTGCATGATCGATGAGCTCAGGCCTATGCATTGAGTCAACAATTAATGCAGGCGGCCCAGCCTCCCCCCCCCCCCCAGCAACCCGTGATCAGCCACTCGGCCTTCTGCCGATCAGGGCATTATCAGAACCCAATAGCAGCTGGACAGACAGAAAAAAAACATCTTTACGATATCCTAATCCCAGTTTCCTACAAAGCTTCATCATTGCCATCCGGCCGTCTGGAAGATGATAAAGCAATCAGATCGGAAAGGGGAGGATCAGCGGGGCTCAAGCGATGCTGATTAATCCGCAATCTGTCTGACTGGCGGGCCCGCGCACTCCAGCAGCTCCGGGATTCTGGGAAACGCCATTTCATCCTGCCGCACTATACCCGCGCCCCAGCAACTCGATGACGTCCTTCAGCTGGAAAGGAAAATCGCCGAGAGGATGAGTGCTTCATCTTGCCCACTTTCTCCATCACAGAGAGAGGCATTGGCGGTCTCAATCAAAGTAATGGACTCGGCTTATTGAAGAGCAATATTGGCTCTGAGTGCCTCTACTGGCCCGCGTTTGCTTAAGTCGGATGGCCGGGGCGGGGGCCGCCAGCTCCCGATAAAAACTGGCCCTCTTGGGGAAAATTTCTGGAAGCCAACCAACCGCTTTCCAGCCCTCCCATCTGCTGCCCTAGCAACTGGAGCGAGCAGTATAGAAATCGCATATTTTGGAACTCCGAAGGCTGCACTGAATTTTCTCGCTCTCCCCGCCTTGCACAGCTCGCTGGCACCTATGCCGCAGAATCTCGTCCTCATCATCTGCGCCTGCGTCGCTGCCGCCGCCGCCGCCGCAGCTGGCAGCGACGCCTCCTCGGACATCGCCGAGGCCTCCAGTCTCCTTGGCAACAGCAGCGAGCCGCCCTGCTACCCGGAGGCCGCCGCCTGCCGCCTCTACGGCGACTGCTGCCACGCTGTGGCCAACCGCAGCGGCGTCGCCCTCCGGCAGCTCGAATGCGCCCCGGCCAGCAGCCTCGGCGTGCTGTTCAACGACGGAGCCGGCGAGGACGGCGCCTTCGTCAGCCTGGTGCAGAGCTGCCCGCCCAGCGCTCCGCCCGGCGACCCGGATGTCCGGCTCTGCTACAGCCAGCAGGCCGAGCCGCGCAGCCTCTTCGACCCGCGCCACCTACCGGCGATGTCGCCTGACGGCCTGCTGTTCCGCAGCGCCCACTGCGCTCGCTGCAACGGCCGGCGCCGGCTGCTGTGGCCGCAGGTGTCTGTCCTGTGCGCTCCGGGCAGCCCGAAGACCGCCGCCAACCTCAGCAAGGAGCAGATCGAGCAGTTCCTGCGCCAGGAGCTCGCCAGCGGGCGGGACCTGCCGCCTGGCTGCCTGGTGGCCACCCGCTTCCCCGGCCGGCCGCTGCACCGCTGCTACGGCCCCGGCCTCGTCCAGCACTGCGTCAATTTGTCGGCCACCACCGAGCAGCGCCAGCTATGCGAGGACGGCGGCCTGGTGGCCATGAACTACTCCGCCTGCGGCGGCGTGTTCCGCAACCAGGCCTGTCGGGACTGCTTCGGCGTCTGCCCGGAGTTCGGCTTCGGCGCCTTCGGCAGCTTCGGCTTCGGCGGCGGCCGAGGCGGCGGCGTGCTCAGCAACGTGGTGAACTTCTGGATCCCGCTGCGAGAGCCGGTGTCCAGCGGCGACGTCCAGACGTTCGACACGCAGTGGGTGGCGGACGGCTCCTTCAAGGGGAATGTCAGCGACAACGCGACTTCCGCTGCGACGACTGGCGGAGCCGCCACCGATGCGGCCGCCGACGAGGAATCCGGCTGGGTGCAGCGGCTCGTGCTGGTCGTCTCCTACGCCGTGTCCATCGCCTCCCTGACGCTGCTGCTCGCCGTGTACGCCTTGCTGCCGCACCTGCGCAACCGGGCCGGCCAGCTGCTGATGTCGCACGCAGCCTCCGTCCTGGCGTTGCAGGCGGCCCAGCTGCTCAGCCTGTGCGCCGGCCAGCAGCTCGGCGGCGGCTGCATCGCGCTGCACTTCTTCTTTTACTTCTGCATGGCGGCCGCCTTCGTGTGGGCCTTCCTGTTCGGCTGGGACCTCCTGCGCACCTTCGCCTCCCTGCTGCGCAACTCCGCCTTCAAGCCGAGCCGCTACGGCCGCTTCGCCCTGGTGGGCTGGGGGCTGCCGCTGCTGCTCACCGGCCTGCTGCTCGGCCTCCACCTCGGCATCGGCCTGCTGGACTCCGGCTGCCGCTACCGCCCCGACCGCGTGGCCTTCATGCTGGGTCTCAGCTTCGGGCCGCTGCTGGCCGCCCTGCTGTTCAACCTGGCCATCGTGCTGCTGCTCGGCCTGCAGCTGCTGCGCACCTACCGGGAGACTCGCTCGGCCGGCCGCAGCTCCGCCGCCAAGCTGTGCGCCATGACCGCCAAGGTGTCCGTGATCATGGGCGCCGCCTGGCTGCCGTACTTCCTGGCCACTCTGCTGGACCGCGGCCGCAACCCCGGCACCGTCGGGTTCGCCTCAGAGCTGCTGTGCAGCCTGCACGGCCTCCTGCTGGCCGTCGGCTTCACCGGCAACCGCCGCGTCCGGGCCCGGCTGTCTGAGATCACCTCCTCGGCGCTGAAGTCCTCCAGCGGCAGCGGCGGCGCCAAGGGCTCCGAGGCCTCGCGGATGACGCTGGCGCGGCGGTCGCAGGACGCGGGCCGCGGCGTCCAGGTGCAGCGGCTGCTCGCGGACAAGCCGCAGCCCGGGCAGCTCAACGAGTCTCCGGCTTGAAGCCCCTCTGCTGGCGGATGAGCAGATTAATTATTTCTGCTCAGAGGGGGGTTAGAATTCTGACTGAATTCTGATCAACTTTTTCTGTTGTCTACGAGGCTGCTCGATCAGATGTTATTCGACAAGAAGATATGAATCTAAAATTGATTGTTGAGCTGCTCAAGTCATGAGCATAGACTCAATGAGCATCTGACAGAAACTAATCGTGGCGACCATCTTTCCTCTAGTAGCTGCTATACTGCAAAAACAAAGTTTTACATAACCGATTTCAGTGGGACAGCTGACGCCCTTAATCTCCCCTGCAAGAATCCCTGTTGCAGTTCCTGTTGTAAACCCTTCTCTCAGTACCCGGGGCCGAGAGCAGTCTCTCTGCCCTTCTTTTTCCGTGGAACTGATTGTTGGGCGATTAGTAAATTCTCGCAACTGTTCATGTTTCCAACATTCATACTAACCAATAAATAACAAATACTGCACCTATAACACATTCTACAGTGTACATCGCAGTTACTGTACATTTGTATTCGTTTAGCAGCAGTTTCCGATCCGCAACAAATCCTGCTTAATCGTTTAATTGTAAAATTCAAATAAAACCCTCTTAACCCTATCTTTTATCCGCCGAGATGCCAGTAGCTTGTAGTCAACAATATGCTTATTCTACTACTTAGTTTCCCCCGGGCCGTTGTGAGTAGTGTAGAATGCGAATTTGTGTTGTTATTAAACGTGTAAAAAGAGACTATAAAAATTGCTTATTCAAATTATAGCGCTCTACGAGTATAATTATTATTCATGGACAACTAAAGCCCAAAGTCACTGGCTCCTGCTGTCCATGCTATTAATATATAGTGCGCAGAAGATACAAAAATTTATCAACTGGACTTCAACCCTCGCATTCTTCTCTATTGCTAAATAGCAAGACTGAATCGTTGACTTTTGAATTAAATTATCCTTTTTAAACCAAACCTCAACAGCCTACTCATCAGTAGACAATAGGCAAGATTGCATCTATTTTGACCACCTGAATGAACACAGAAGGAACTGAATCCGTGAGTTGCATTCTGCACAGATCTGGTGCTGCATGGCGGCTAACAGTGAGTGAAGCACAGCAAAGGCGTTAGTTTTGCAATGTATTTGACGAATTAATCAATCTTAATAAATTCAATGATTTGTGCGCGAATCTCCTGATCACAAATCCGACAAGCGGCAGCAGAGCAGTATAATATCAGTATAATATAATTCATTTATTGTTAAAGCAGAACAGAACAGGTGTTAACAAGGTAAAATAGCAAATGTACGCTCGTACTATCGATTGATCTGTTTAATGTGCGTAAACAGTTTGAATACTCTGTGATAAATAGCAAGATTAAAAGATTACACAGCAAATAATATCAGCTGATGAAGCGGGATCCAGCAGCCTCTCTGAAGTTCCGAAATAGATAATTATAACGTAACATATGTGTAATAAAAAACAAAGCTAGGAAGCAGATAAAATTGGTTGCTAGGGCTAAGTTATTGCACTAAGATCTGCCATGTTAATCAGCTGGCATGCAGATTATAATATAGCAAAGTGTTAATTTTCATTGTATAGTACTGCATAAGCATAATAGTCAGTAGTATATGGCATGTGAGTCAGCCAGTTCGGATATACGATATAATCTAGATTAGCAAGCCTAAAAATTTATATGAAATAAATTTGAGCATGCAAGCCCCAAGCCAGCGATAAGTCCTGATGAAGCAAGGCTTGAGCCCAGCCTCCTCTTAGCGAGCCAGCTTGTGGATTTTGGCCAGCCGCTTGCGCAGTTCGGTTGGAAATTTCTCATAGCACGGCTTGCAGACCGGCTTCAGGTCGTACTCGTAGAACTTCGTCCTGCGGCGGCGGGGGCGGTGAGTGCAAAACTGTACATTAGTGAGGGATGGCAGCTTCCTGCCGTGCAGCCAGTGTTTTGCATTTCTGGTCTGCTTCTTTTGCCTGCAGTTTAATTTCGCCTTGCTGCAGAAATATCAAAATAGCTGCGTGGCAGTATAGCCATAGCTGCCTGTAGTTGTGGGGTAGGCAGTGGGGTAGGCAGTGGGGGATCCAGGCCCAGGCCAAGAAGTGTCCCAGAGTCACTAGTGAGTAGTTTGCCATGTCTCTTTAGCGATTCTTGTCTCAGTAACTTTTTAACGGGATAATAATAACGATAATAATAATAATAATAATAATACTTAATTGATTACACCTGCCCTAGTGGGCAGATGTGCAACCGACAGCTCATCTGAAGGCTGCGTACGGCTGTTCAGTCCAAGGACTGGGAAGGGGAGTTTCAGCACACATCTCAATTACCCTCAATTACCCCGGTGAACTGAAGCAATGCCGAGTTAAGTGTCTTGCTCAAGGAATCGAACCCCCGACCTTCAAGTCGTGAGTCACGGGGGGGGGGGCACAAGCAGCATCCGCAGACCCAGCGCACTCACTTTTGATTCATCTGCCTGTCGCAGACGGAGCACTGGAAGTGGGCGGAGCACCAGCTCTTGCAGCAGGCCTGGACGCACTCGTCGCTGATGGTGTCGTTGCAGACAAAGCAGGCCTGGCCGAACAGCTGCTGGAAGTGGGTCTCGCAGTAGGCCTGCAGCGCGGGATTTGGATTAGAGAGCGATTATCGATTAGGTTAAGGGAATTATCACTTGGATTATCAGTCGGATTAGTGGCAATTCTCATTTGGATTAGGGGAGATTCTCAATCGGATTAGGGACAATTCTCATTTGGATTGGGGAAGATTCTCAGTCGGATTAGGGGGGCGATTCTCAGTCGGATTAGGGGGGCAATTCTCATTTGGATTAGGGGAGATTCTCAATCACATTAGGGGAGATTCTCAGTCGGATTAGGGGAGATTCTTAATCGGATTAGGAGCAATTCTCTGTTGGATTAGGGGAGATTCTCAGTAGGATTAGGGGGGCGATTCTCAGTAAGATTAGGGGAGATTTTTGAATCGGATTAGGGGAGAGTCTTAATCGGATTAGGGAAGATTTTCAATCGGATTAGGGAAGATTTTCAATCGGATTAGGGAAGATTTTCAATCGGATTAGGGAAGATTTTCAATCGGATTAGGGAAGATTTTCAATCGGATTAGGGAAGATTTTCAATCGGATTAGGGAAGATTTTCAATCGGATTAGGGAAGATTTTCAATCGGATTAGGGAAGATTTTCAATCGGATTAGGGGAGATTTTCAATCCTCCCACCTGTCCGCGCCGCTCAAAGAAGCGGGTGCCGTTGAACGGCTTCTCGCAGACGGCGCACACGAAGTGCTCCACGTGCCAGGCCTTGTTGATGGCGTGCACCACGCGCTCCTCAATCGGCCGGCGGCAGCGGGCGCAGACGGGGACGCCCAGCTTGTCGAAGCAGCGGATGCAGTACAGCTGGTCGTCCTTCTCGCGGGCTTCAGCGGTGAGCTCGGCGCGGCAGCCGGTGCAGTTGAAGTGGTAGGGGTGGTAGTTGTCGCCCTTGAAGCGGAGCACCTGGTCGGCCTCGATGATGTCGTGGCAGCGGTTGCAGAGGAAGCGGGCGGCGCCCCGGACCCGCTCCTTGGCGTTGCAGTCCTTGCACAGGGCGCGGCCGAGGTTCTTCACGAATGCGTCGGTGAGGGCCAGGCCGCACAGCTGGCAGGTGAAGCAGTCCGGGTGCCAGGAGGACTGCATGGCGCGGATCACCCGGCCGACGATGAACTCGCCTGATAAGGGAGGCGAAACAGATGGATCCAGATTCCTGATGTACAGATCTAGATGAATGCTGTACAGATCTAGATGAATGCTGTACAGATCTAGATGAATGCTGTACAGACCTAGATGAATGCTGTACAGATCTAGATGAATGCTGTACAGATCTAGATGAATTCTGTATAGATCTAGATGAATACTGTACAGATCTAGATGAATGCTGTACAGATCTAGATGAATGCTGTACAGATCTAGATGAATGCTGTAGAGATCTAGATGAATTCTGTATAGATCTAGATGAATGCTGTACAGATCTAGATGAATGCTGTACAGATCTAGATGAATTCTGTATAGATCTAGATGAATGCTGTATAGATCTAGATGAATGCTGTACAGATCTAGATGACTGATGTATATAGATCTAGATGACTGATGTATAGATATAGATGTCTGCTGTATAGATCTAGAGGCCTGAGATATAGATATAGAAAATCTGACAAGCAACTTACACACCCGCCAAAGCAACTTACACACCCACCAAAGCAACTTACACACCCACCAAAGCAACTTACACACCCACCAAAGCAACTTACACACCCACCAAAGCAACTTACACACCCACCAAAGCAACTTACACACCCACCAAAGCAACTTACACACCCACCAAAGCAACCTACACACCCTAGGTTGCAACCTACACACCCTAGGTTGCAACCTACACACCCGCCAAAGCAACCTACACACCCGCCAAAGTAACTTACACACCCGCCAAAGCAACCTACACACCCGCCAAAGCAACTTACACACCAACCAAAGCAACCTACACACCCGCCAAAGCAACCTACACACCCACCAAAGCAACCAACACACCCGCCAAAGCAACCTACACACCCTAGGTTGCAACCTACACACCCGCCAAAGCAACCTACACACCCTAGGTTGCAACCTACACACCCGCCAAAGCAACCTACACACCCGCCAAAGCAACCTACACACCCGCCAAAGCAACCTACACACCCGCCAAAGCAACCTACACACCCGCCAAAGCAACCTACACACCCTAGGTTGCAACCTACACACCCGCCAAAGCAACCTACACACCCGCCAAAGCAACCTACACACCCTAGGTTGCAACCTACACACCCTAGGTTGCAACCTACACACCCGCCAAATCAACCTACACACCCTAGGTTGCAACCTACACACCCACCAAAGCAACCTACACACCCGCCAAAGCAACCTACACACCCTAGGTTGCAACCTACAAACCCGCCAAAGCAACCTACACACCCTAGGTTGCAACCTACACACCCTAGGTTGCAACCTACAAACCCGCCAAAGCAACCTACACACCCTAGGTTGCAACCTACACACCCTAGGTTGCAACCTACACACCCTAGGTTGCAACCTACACACCCTAGGTTGCAACCTACACACCCTAGGTTGCAATCTACACACCCGCCAAAGCAACCTACACACCCTAGGTTGCAACCTACACACCCGCCAAAGCAACCTACACACCCGCCAAAGCAACCTACACACCCGCCAAAGCAACCTACACACCCACCAAAGCAACCTACACACCCGCCAAAGCAACCTACACACCCGCCAAAGCAACCTACACACCCGCCAAAGCAACCTACACACCCTAGGTTGCAACCTACACACCCGCCAAAGCAACCTACACACCCGCCAAAGCAACCTACACACCCGCCAAAGCAACCTACACACCCGCCAAAGCAACCTACACACCCACCAAAGCAACCTACACACCCACCAAAGCAACCTACACACCCGCCAAAGCAACCTACACACCCACCAAAGCAACCTACACACCCGCCAAAGCAACCTACACACCCACCAAAGCAACCTACACACCCACCAAAGCAACCTACACACCCACCAAAGCAACTTACACACCCGCCAAAGCAACCTACACACCCTAGGTTGCAACCTACACACCCGCCAAAGCAACCTACACACCCGCCAAAGCAACCTACACACCCGCCAAAGCAACCTACACACCCTAGGTTGCAACCTACACACCCGCCAAAGCAACCTACACACCCTAGGTTGCAACCTACACACCCACCAAAGCAACTTACACACCCGCCAAAGCAACTTACACACCCGCCAAAGCAACCTACACACCCGCCAAAGCAACCTACACACTCGCCAAAGCAACCTACACACCCTAGGTTGCAACCTACACACCCACCAAAGCAACCTACACACCCGCCAAAGCAACTTACACACCCGCCAAAGCAACCTACACACCCTAGGTTGCAACCTACACACCCGCCAAAGCAACCTACACACCCGCCAAAGCAACCTACACACCCGCCAAAGCAACCTACACACCCTAGGTTGCAACCTACACACCCACCAAAGCAATCTGCACACCCACCAAAGCAACCTACACACCCACCAAAGCAACCTACACACCCGCCAAAGCAACCTACACACCCACCAAAGCAACCTACACACCCGCCAAAGCAACCTACACACCCGCCAAAGAAACCTACACACCCACCAAAGCAACCTACACACCCACCAAAGCAACCTACACACCCGCCAAAGCAACTTACACACCCGCCAAAGCAACCTACACACCCTAGGTTGCAACCTACACACCCGCCAAAGCAACCTACACACCCGCCAAAGCAACCTACACACCCTAGGTTGCAACCTACACACCCACCAAAGCAATCTGCACACCCACCAAAGCAACCTACACACCCGCCAAAGCAACCTACACACCCGCCAAAGCAACCTACACACCCACCAAAGCAATCTACACACCCACCAAAGCAACCTACACACCCACCAAAGCAACCTACACACCCGCCAAAGCAACCTACACACCCACCAAAGCAACCTACACACCCTAGGTTGCAACCTACACACCCTAGGTTGCAACCTACACACCCGCCAAAGCAACCTACACACCCGCCAAAGCAACCTACACACCCACCAAAGCAACCTACACACCCACCAAAGCAACCTACACACCCGCCAAAGCAACCTACACACCCACCAAAGCAACCTACACACCCGCCAAAGCAACCTACACACCCACCAAAGCAACCTACACACCCTAGGTTGCAACCTACACACCCACCAAAGCAACCTACACACCCTAGGTTGCAACCTACACACCCACCAAAGCAACCTACACACCCTAGGTTGCAACCTACACACCCACCAAAGCAACCTACACACCAACTTGCAGCGCAGACTCACCGCACTTGGCGCAGCAGGGCTTGAACAGCACACTGAAGTCGTGCTCGCAGTACTTCCTGCCGTCGAACTGAAAAGCAGCAAAATGCAAGCAGGCTGCACGCAGAACTTCGGAGAGCACAACATCACAGCAGCAACAGCTCTTACCTCGTAGAATCGGCCGCCCTCAAACGGCCGGAAACACTGGGCGCACCTGGAAATGCGGCATGCCAGTTAAGCATTGATGGTAAATTGATGACGGCAGGCCAGAGCCAGTGTGATGAATAGATAGAACAATATAAACAAAAATAAAAAGATGGGACAACACAGAGGCTGAGCATTCAATCGCTGGTACATTTTATTATGCCATTTAAATAACCAATCAAGTGTGCTGGCCGACAGAACTGGACAAGGTAAGCAGTCAGCAAACAACAAATAAGCAATATAAATTTAAATAAAGTATACAGGCCGCTCCAGTGGATTGGCAGCGCAGACAGACGGACTCTGCATGACAGCAGCGCCAAGCCATACTGTGTGCCATGGCGAGTGTGCATGGGGCGATGGGGCTCACCGGCCTGGATGTCACTTTGTTACTCATTAGTACTCTTGCTAATCACCTCAATCCATCTATCGATTTCTATAAGATATTTAAAATCAGTCCCGTTGAGATCCCTAGAATGAATCCCATTAAGATCCCTAGAATGAATCCCATTAAGATCCCTAGAATGAGTCCCATTAAGATCCCTAGAATGAATCCCATTAAGATCCCTAGAATGAATCCCATTAAGATCCCTAGAATGAATCCCATTAAGATCCCTAGAATGAATCCCATTAAGATCCCTAGAATGAATCCCATTAAGATCCCTAGAATGAGTCCCATTAAGATCCCTAGAATGAATCCCATTAAGATCCCTAGAATGAATCCCATTAAGATCCCTAGAATGAATCCCATTAAGATCCCTAGAATGAATCCCATTAAGATCCCTAGAATGAGTCCCATTAAAGTCCCTAGAATGAATCCCATTAAGATCCCTAGAATGAGTCCCATTAAAGTACCTAGAATGAATCCCATTAAGATCCCTAGAATGAGTCCCGTTGAGATCCCTAGAATGAGTCCCGTTGAGATCCCTAGAATGAATCCCATTAAGGTCCCTAGAATGAATCCCATTAAGATCCCTAAAATGCCTTAAAATGCCTCAAGTAATCGCAATCCCGAGAGAAGCAGTGAGATCAGTTACAGCACTAGATAATTTGTCTTGAGCCCCACAAATAAGTCAAAGTGCAGCTTCCTCAACCAGCGCAATCATTATTGAATCCACTAAAAGTGCAAATCCCAATAAACCAAATCAGTGAAATGTACTTTTACAATAAAATAATTGGAAAGTACACGACAACATATCAAGACCACTCGCTAGGCTGTATAATCGCAGTTGACAACATGAGAAGTCGAGTAAAGCTGAGAAGCGCCCCCTGTTCGACAGGAGGAGGACTTACACAAAGCAGTGCTGGTGCCAGAAGCGGCCCTCATAGGCCAGCACCCCGCTAACCAGGCTGCCCTCGCAGTGGGCGCAGCTGCGAGCGCGGGCAGCGCCGTCGCCGCTAAAGGCGGGCGTTATCGAGCAGTGTGATTTTGTTTAAAACAATTGCATTTTTAGTTGCTATGGCATAACTCGAGCGGATAATTACTAGACAGAAGTGAATTAAAGTGGTCAACAAATAAGTTAACAATCTGCAAATAAGCTGCGTGTGCACAGCTGCACACCCCAGTAGTTCATAGCCTGAGATTTTTATGACCAAAAAATTATTATTTTATTAGTCAGAAAAACTGGATCAAAACTGAGCACCTGGGAGGGCGGTGACTGCAAACCGAGCATCTGGGAGGGCGGTGACTGCAAACTGAGCATCTGGGAGGGCGGTGACTGCAAACCGAGCATCTGGGAGGGCGGCGACTGCAAACTGAGGATCTGGGAGGGCGACGACTGCAAACTGAGCATCTGGGAGGGCGACGACTGCAAACTGAGGATCTGGGAGGGCGGCGACTGCAAACTGAGCATCTGGGAGGGCGGCGGCGACTGCAAACTGAGGATCTGGGAGGGCGGCGGCGACTGCAAACTGAGGATCTGGGAGGGCGGCGGCGACTGCAAACTGAGGATCTGGAAGGGCGGCGACTGCAAACTGAGGATCTGGGAGGGTGACTGCATTAAACTGAGGCATGAATTCCCCAGATCTGATGACAGAACAAAATCGGTCAAGCGCAAGCAGGCAGCCGTGCGGACTCACACAAAGCAGTGCTCATGCCAGGCCTCGCCGCCGGCCCGGAACACCCGATCGGCGCGGCCGAACGTCTCGCCGCAGCGCTGGCAGGCCGAGGACTCGCCGACACAGACGTTGGCCGAGCCGGCCGGGCCGCTCAGCTGCATGCGGCTGTCAAAGGAGAAAAAAAAAAGAGGGTGCAAATTTCTGCTTCTAAAAGATAAGAAACACAATTCGAGCCAGGAGTCACAACAGTTGATTTCCAAGCTCACTCGAATCCGCCCTGCACCATGTCCAGCTCAGTCTGGTAGTGGTCAAGGCTGTTATTGCTGCCGTCCAGGTGCCTCCCAGCGGCGCCATCAAAATTGACAGGCAGGTGTCCGGAATTGTAAGTGGCAGCCATTGCCTGCAACAGAACAGCATTTCAAATCTATTAACATTCAAAATATCTCTACCTATAAAAATCAAAACTCTGTCTGTCTGTCTGTCTGTCTGTGGACAAATTACTTCGCTATGGACTCCCAAACCGCTCAACCAAATGACACCAAACTTTACACCCACCCTAAACTAATTACGGAGAATGTCTTAGGCTACCTTTAAATTTCCTAGACTCAAGTCTTCCTACCTAAAAGTACAAAAAACTGCTCAAAATGCGCGATTTTTCACTTAATCCTCCATAGCGCCGCTCCACTTCTACCGATTCTCTTTAAATTTGACACAGATATTCTTTAACTATTTTGGCACAACCATGTAAAATTTCGAGTCTCAAAGTTAATCCTGAGCGGTGCTGTGCACTTTTAAAGTTAGGCTGTTTATTTCAGCGTAGCAACCACCCCAACCTCCGCCCGTCTGCCTCTCTTTCCCGATCTGGGCCCAGATGTGAAAAAGGGGTTTTAAAATGACTAACTTTCGGCTGCCATAAGTTTGCTCCACGTGAAGCGATTGACTTCAAACTTGACACAATTCTTCATTGACTCATTCTCTATCTAAATGTAAAGTTTCAACTCTGTAACTCAACCGAAAAAGAAACTGTAAGCATGTGAAGTTTGTCTGCTTTTTCTGTTGTTTGTGCCACTCACTCACTCATTCCCCCAGAGCTGTACAGTGTACAGTGTACAGTGTTATTCCAAAACACTGTATAATGTACAGTGTTTTGGAATAACTTTATTTATAGCCTTCTCTGTAACCCCCGCGAGTGGAGAGGCGTGGAGAGGAGAGAGTTTAGCGAGAGATTCAATTTCAAACCACTGTCCTCTGAATAGACAAGTCTGCAGCAGTTAAACAAGGATGGCAAATCAAGGCGATACGGGATGGTTTGTAAAAATATCGAAAAATTAATGAATAACTGATTACAATGCAATCCTACTAAATTAGTTACACCATGAAAATTTTAACATTAAGTTTCGCATAAGGCAACTTTAAAATTTAAATGGCCTCCTAAGAAATGCGTATTTCCATGGTTGTTAGACTGCTGCAGACTGTGGTGGTGGAGCTGGAGATATACAAATTCCTCTCAGGGCTGCTAATTGAAATAGTAGAGGTGAGAAGATGGAGAGAGAAGAGGGGAGAGATGAGACAGAGGATCGATGAGAGAGGAGATTAGAGAAGAGTGAGAAGTGATGAGAGATGAGAGAACAGAGAGGTAGATGAGAGAGGATCGAGAGGAGAAAGGATAGAAAGGATAGAGAAGAGAGGAGATAAGAGGGGGAGAGAGGGGGAGAGAGAGGAGTGAGAAGATGAGATAAGAGATAAGAGAGAGAGAGAGAGAGAGAGAGAGAGAGAGAGAGAGAGAGAGAGAGAGAGAGAGAGAGAGAGAGAGAGAGAGAGAGAGAGAGAGAGAGAGAGAGAGGGAGAGAGAGTTGAGAAAGAAGAGAGGACAAAGGAGAGATGATAGAGTAAAGGGAAGAGGAAGAGAGAGGAAAGAGATGAGATTGTAGAGATAAGAGAGATGAAAGAAAAGATGATCGAGAGAGTAGAGATGAGAGATAAAGGGAGAGAGAGCAGAGTGCAGAGAGACGAGAGAAGAGAATAGAGGGGAGAGAGTATAGAAGGAAGGAAAGAGAGGAGTAAGGAAAGAGAGGGGTCAGAAGAGGGGAAAGAGAAGAGTACACAGTAGAGAGGAGAGTAGAGATGACAGAAGAGAGAGGGGAATGAGAGAGCGAAGATGAGAGTGAACAGACGATATAAGAGAGGTGAGAGAGAAGAGAGAAGACAAGAGAGGGAGAGAGTATAGAGAGGGAGAGAGTATAGAAGAGGGAGAGAAGAGAAGAGAAGAGAAGAAAGGAGAAAGGAGAAAGGAAGAGAGGAGTCAAAAGAGGGGAAAGAGAAGAGTACAAAGGAGAGAGGTGAGAGAGCATACGAGTATAAGAGAGTAAAGATGACAGATGACAGAGAAAAGAGGAGAGATAAGAAATAAGAGATGAGAGATGAGAGGTGAGACAAAGGGAGAGAGAAGTGAGTGAGGAGAGAGGAGGGGAGGGAGAGAATCGAGAAGACAGGGGAAAGAGGGGAAGGACGAGAGAGGAGAGGAAAGAGGGGAGAGATTAGAGAGGAGAAGAGAGATGAGACAGGAGAGAGCAGAGAGATGAGAGAGAGAGAGAGAGAGAGAGAGAGAGAGAGAGAGAGAGAGCGAAAGAGAGAGAGAGCGCGAGAGAGAGAGAGAGAGAAATGAGAAGAGATAAGAGAGAAAAGATAAAAGAAGAGAAAGGAAAGATAAGAGAGCAAAGATGAGAGAGAAGAGAGGTGAGGAAAGAGACGATAGAAGAGATGAGAGGAGAGAGTGGAGAGAAGAGAAGAGAAAGGAGAGAGGAGAGATGAGGGAAGTGTTGAGAGAGGGTAATGTAATGAGTGAGAAGAGAGGAGAGGAGAGGGAAGAGAGAGCAGAGAGCAGAGAGAGAAGAGAGAGGAGAGAGCAGAGAGAAATAAGAAGAGATAAAAGAGGAGAAAGGAGAGATGAGAGAGCAGAGACGAGAGAGAAGAGAGGAAAGGAGAGAGAAACGAATAGAGGGAAGAGACAAAAGAAGAGGGGACAGAGGAGAGAAGAAAGAAGAGAGGAGAGGAGAGAGAAGAGACAAGAGACAAGAGAGAAGTGAGAAAACAGAAGAGAAGATAGAAGTTTCAAAGGATGCAAGGGACATAGGGAGAGGCAGAGGTAGAGGCTAGAGTTTTCCTGACATTCTGCGCAGCACCCCAGCCAACAATATCAATGTTTGCCTCAAATCCTAATTTTACACGAATGTACTCTATTTTATGTTTAACTCTATCCCAAATGTTTTTGTTTGAGTTTAATCTTAATATATGCAAAAATAGTTCCAGGGATTGGAATTCCCCAGGTTCAAAATCTGCGGGTTTTAACAGCTTGTCCTATTAGAAGAATTACAAGCTTAGACAATTAGCAATAATTATGTAATATACTATTTTTCCACTAGGAATTTAGGAAAAAATTAAAAGAAACAATGCTATAGTCATGATTTTATATCATACCACTAACCTGGCACCTTAAGGTGGCATAGCCGCTTGCTTGTGTCTAAGCCATGAGGTGCGCCCTGTGATATTGCTGTTGTTTGCAAATAAGGCCTTATTTTACATTGTGCACTGCAATAAATATTTAATGCACTTGGGATTGCTGCATAAGACAGACATTTAACAATCCTAAAAATTTAATATATATCATAATATTTATATGCCTATATTTACCAATAAAACTATCTTATTAAGGGATTCTTATTGAAAATGTTTGCAGCACTACAGCAAAGCATTGCAGACAAACAAATTTCAAAAACATGGGTAAGTTTTGCTGTGCACCTTTTCAAACAAAACTCAAGTTGCCAGCCTTCTAGAATGTCAATATATTAATTAGTTCTGTCAGGACATTTGATTTTCCCAACCTATCAATGGAGACAATAATGTCTAGATGATGACCAAATACTTTAGAGACTAGTAGCAGGTGCAGTGAGGCCTGCAAACTATCAGGCTTGATTAGACATTATGAGCTATTACATTATGAGCTAGAAAAAAAACACTAAAACTAATACTAGAATAGTTTTTAGTGTCAAGATATCTAGGCTATCTAGCTAAGCTAAAACCAGATACACTGAAAACCAAGATGCTCTGACTCAAGTCCCTAATTCCCTATGTACTACATATAGATCTATTCTACTGAATTTTATCCCAATTTAGATCAATTATCAGATAATTTAATTTGCTATAGTTTTGGTAAGTTGGCATCAATCTCAGAAGAACAGGGGATTAGGGATCAAAATCTAGGATCAAGTTAGGATACTATAGCATTTGTATAATAAAACTTAAGTTTAGGCTAATGTCTGATATGATAAAAAGTTATATCATAAATCTGACCTTTACAAAAATTTTTGCATAAAATTTTGGTACATAAAGGCTATTACTAGACTTTGAAATATATACCCTACTGTCCTATAATAGATACTTTATTTATTAAGCTATATCCTAAATTGTATTTTATAAAATTTTTAATTGTAAATGAATAAAGATTTTGGAACTATTTAACAATTAGCTTTAATCACCTAAACAAACATTAAGGGTCAAACAAGATCTTTAACTTGCAATGTATATTAGATTTTGACTTTTATTTCATCAAATCTTAATTTTTAATTTTTAACAATGTCAAAAACATTTTAGATTGAGTATTAGTATACACTAGGTTTAGTAAGAGAAAAATATAGGAACCTTCTTTGTACATTAGAATAAAAAATGTTTTCAATTTCACTATATATATACCAAAGTTGTACACTTTTAAGGTACATCTTTTTAGTTTTGCTCTATTTCAAATGAATTCATTATTCATTATTCCATGCAAAGTAAAAACTTTTAGGCACAAAGATTAAAATTGTTTTTAATTATTTTGTTCTATGTTAACAATGTTACATATAGTAGCATATTATATATAAGTCATACTAATTATTTATAGATCCTAATAATAGATATATGCCAAAATTTTCCAATGTTATATACACTAGAAAACTTCAACATATATGTTTCCTTCCAAACTATGATGCCAAGGTAGGAGCTAGGTTTTTGTCAAAATCATTATGCCATTTTCAATTTTGACATTCTAT
>NIVC01001144.1:0-32737 GCA_002269645.1 Macrostomum lignano
AGGTACGGAGTTTGTACGCGTCCGCTGTCGCCATGCTGTGTCGAAAAATGTTAAAGCGTCGTGAACGAGAAGGCATTCAAGGATCTCAAGTTAGCTCGGATGTACAGCGTGCAAGACAAAGCTGTTTGTCCCGTCGAAGCCTTTAAAATGTACGTCTCTCAACTACCGAATGGATGTAAGGTGTTGTTCCCAAGGCTCAATAAGTCTGGCTTCTCAGCCTGCCAACGACTCGGCAAAGATTCACTTGGAGACTTCATGAAGAATCTGAGTGCGTGTCTGGCTCTGCAGCGGAAGTACACCAACCATTGTGTGCGAGTAACCACGGTGAGTAAAGATTGCATGGCCTACTCACTTCAGTAAAACTGTAAGAATACTGTCTTACCCAACTGCTGAAACTTAGGTGAACTGTTTGGCCAAGGCCGGTTTCGATAATCAAGCGATTACACTAATGACGGACACAAGAATTCGAGCTCAGTGGATGTATACAAGCGGCGAGACATGGACTGTGTGGCCCGAATGAGCGCTTGTCTGGCTGCCTATGGGTCCAAAGTCACCAAGATTGACGACGATGCGGAATCCACCATCGAAAGTGTGACAACTGGGTCTGATAGAGGAATACTAAAAAGAATCCACAACTATCACTTTCGAGAAAAAGCAGCTGATTCGTTAGAAAACTATACTAGAAATTCTGGTACTAAACAGCACTGAAAAAAGGATAAAAGGTGGTTCTGGAGATGAAAATGTTATTTAGAAACATTTGACATAAAAAAACAAGAACAATAATAGCAATAGGAAAAATCTATATAATAAAAGAATGTTATAGAGTAGACAGAATGAATAATTTAATATAGCCAGTGTTTGGCAGAGTTATTAAAAACGTTACTTTCGTTAGTGGTACAAAGTGGTAAAGGCAGCCATAGATTCCGTTAAAAATGATAAAAATAACGTACTTTTTCAGAGAGTGAATCCCTAACTCCTTACTTGTTGAAAATAGCTACTTACAAATTTGGTGGCTTGCTCATATATTCATATCGACCATTCGGTTTTTTCGCTATCAATTTGATTTAATTCAAAAACATCAAACTCCAAATCACCTGCAGTCAAGCATGCACACATCATACACCCTAGCTCACTCTGTCCACCAGACTGATTTTAGGGTATGGTCCTCTCAGCGTCATTCTTCACCTAAGCCAATAATGAAATGAAATGAAATGATTTCTGTTGACAATATGGATTTCTGTATGTTTTGAGAATCATTTTTAATCATTCAAATTGAATGAGACTTAGAAAAATTGTAGATAACAAATAATAAAAGTAAAAAAGAGTAACGGAAGTGAACAAAAAGTAACGTATAGTCGTTATTGCGTTACCCTGAAGAAGTAACCATGGTTCGTTAATTGTTATAAAAGGTAACTTCCGATACCAACGGATCAACGCTTAACAACGGGACCTGCCCATGCAACACTGAATATGCGAGCGTGACTGTTAAACCAGCGTAAAATTGAAGCTGTTTCGAAAAGTACGAGCGTATAAATAATTTGAGATTCTGCAAAGCGTATATAAAAAAAATACTGTGACAGCTTGTAATGTGAAATAGTATTCTGCTGGATTAAAAATGTACTGTTTAACTTCATGAATGAAAAAATAAGCGCACACAACACGCTGTGCATGAACCGGTTTTTACACCCAAATCTTGGGAAAAGGTTTAGCAAAAAAAGAAATTTATGTTTTAAAAAATTTAAACTTTTTTATTTAAACCGATTGTTTAAAATGAGTTTGTTGGTTATCAGCTTTGACTTTGCTTGTCGGGAGCTACGTGCAGTTTCGGATATTCAGAGGAAGGAGGTTGCCGCCTAGTGGTTAGAGAGTCGGACTCGCGCGACTTGAAGGTCGGCGGTTCGATTCCCTATCCCATTAGAACAATATGTGTGCTTGAGCAAGACAATTAACTCTGCATTGCTTTAGCTCACTCAGCTGTAAAATGGGTGCCAGCATTAGCTGGGGTAATTGAGGGTGTATGTGGCGCCCCCCCCCCCAGTCCTTGGACTGAACAGCCGTACGCAGCCTTCAGATGCGCCGCGCAATAGCTGCGGCTGGGCTGTCGGTTGATTGGGCCAGGTGTAATCAATTATTAATATTACTACTAATATTATTATTATTAGGGTGAATAAAAAAGGACAAAGACGAACGCCCTAGCTGTCAGTAGCTAATCGAAGACGAAAGCAAAAAACTAATACAACAAGGCAGTAGTCTCTAACCATCACCAGCAGCCAGCCGGATTTGCTCCTTGAGCGCACTAGTCAGTTCCAAGCTGAGCTGCATCAGGCGTCTGCAGTAGCCGCTGAGGTTGCCATACCGACCGTACTGTGCCGCCGTCAGCAGCGGCGCTGGGTCAAAGTGCATCGACAAATCGCACACCGGCTGCGCCTCGAGATTTTGGTCGCCGCCAAAGTGCAGCGAGCCGCTGATGATGCGCAACTCCGGCCAAACATCTTCGGCGTCGCTGCTCGACGGCGAAATTGACGAACAACCGACCGCTGACGCGTCACCAGGACAGTCAGCGACTTTGGCACCCGGTCGCTGATCACTACTTTGCCAGTGGTTGGATCTCGGACCAGATAGGGAAACTCTTCACCGTCTGGGAAAAGTTCCCGGTGCATGCTCGGGCGGACTGGTTCGCACGCGGCCAGGTTAATGTGCAAGTCCAGCTGCTCCAGGTAGCCGGCAGCTGCAGCTCTGCCGCTGGCATCAACTGTGCTCGGTCGTCCGCAGAATTCGGCTTCATTGGCGCACTTTTGTCTCTGATCGACACTGCTTGAAGATTTGTTGTTCGACGCTGCTTTTCTTTGGCGTCTGCCATCTTTCTTAGTCAACTCGCTGGGAGGCATTGCAGCTGCGGCATCTACCACTTCACCACCGACACTCTGTCTGCTTGTTGCTGAGAATTCACTTTCAGGAGTCATCAAAGTGAAGTTTTTATTGGATTTCTTCTCATTCGAAAAAACGCGTCATTAGTGCTCAATGCATTCACTGCTGCACCTGAGCGTTCCGCGTCGCTTTTGGATTCTGCCAAGGATTCCACACTTTCCGTATCTATTTTAGCTTCCACTACGCCAGCTGCTTTTGGGCCGCGTTCTTGACCTCTTTGACCCCTCTGGTTGGTCTTAGCTGACGAGCCTTCGTTGCTAGTGCTGCAACCAGTTGCGACCTCGGTGAAAACTTCAGAGGAGGTTGCACCGTCGGTTGTGCTGACATTTGTAAGATTTTCAGTTCCGCTTTTGACTTTAATGCATGCACCAATTTTCTTTCTTGATGTTCGATGTTTTAGTATACTCCAATCGATTTCTGGACATTTGCGCTGTTCGCAAGTAGTTTCCATGATTCCAGCGGTTGCAACAACGCCTTTTGACTTCATTTGTGTCTTACCTTGTTTGCCTGCTAAATTGCTACAGGCGCTGTCATCCATCACATTGGTGCTCTGCCTCTGCTCTGTTAAGCCTGAGCTGACCGTTTGTGTTTCAGCGGCTCCCTGAGTTTCAATGAAATCGTCTCTTCTGTCCAAAGATTGAGTTGCATCCCGAGCAGATTGTTCCGCACCAGCGAGATAATACTCATCTCCATCTTTTTTATCGCCTTTGCGCTTGCGTTTGAATTTTCTATTCTTTTCTGTTTGTGCGAGTTCGATTTTTCTCGGCGCATTTTCCAATCCGATGGCTTCACTTGGACTTCCAGTTTCACAGTCAGCTGTGCTGGAGGCTGTAATCGCTGAGTTTCTCTCGCCAGGCCTATCAGAGTCTAATAAATTCATGTAAATACAATTCAGCGGTCGCTCGTAGACTCGCACTAGCTGCAATGAAAGATCATGCTGCAGGTGAGCCTGATAGGAAGCGCTCAAGCGCACGGACACCTTCCAGCCGGTCAGAGCCGGCTCTGTCTGTTTAGGAATTTCTACATAGCCTAATGATTTCAGGGCCTTCTCGTAGACTTCTACGGTTGCTCCGGTGCTAATTCGATGCAGATCCGCAACAATTCCAGCTAGAAAGCCAACGCCTAGTTTGTATTTCTTTCGACGGTTTGGCTTCGGAGCCCGTTCCGGTTTAAGCGGCGGATGAGGCTCTTGAGATGCGCCGCCAGGAGCCGCAAGACTAACCATTTTCTCTGCGCGATGCTTTCTAGTGGCATCGGAGGCATCGCGGCGACGAAAGTCGGGTCGCTCGCAACCCTTGCGGAACTTCTTACCGGCCGCCAGTGCTACTGCCAGCTCAGCTAGAGATATGCTACGGCGGTTGTCAGGAAGACCGTTAGTTGCGTTTAGGAAATAAACTCGGCCAACGCGAACTGAAAGTTCCAGGTCTTTTAGCATTGCAGAAACTTGGCATTCAGACCTGATGATCGCAGGCGAGAAAACTGGCGACACATCAGAGCGAATAAGCGACGCGCGGCTTCATCTGTCCATGATGTAAAATCAATACCATCCGTCCCGAGACACAGCGGAACGCAAACATCATGCATTTGATGCTCAACATTCACTGAGCCAAGGTGATCAATTAGCTCGATCCGACAACTGTTTGAAAGACATCGAGTGGCCATGACGGTTCCACCTCCCTCCAAAAAGTAGCGCAAACCGTTGTTGTACTTCCTCGTCCAGCTGCCAGACAAGCCAAATCTAGCAGACAGTTCGCGGAGTTCATGTCGAAGGCGATCGATAGCTGACGGGGCTCCGATTGCCCGTATCAGAAGTCGGCGCGATCCTGTGGTCTCTTCCAGTTGTACAGAATCACATCCGGTAGTCAAGCGCAAACGTGTCTCGTGAAAGCGAAGGGATCGCAACATTTCAGTGCTTAAAATTCCGGGCAAACGCTGTGTCAGCCGAATGGCTTTTCCAGAGAGACTTGAAATAATTGCGGCGGAAGACACAATGGACGCTGCGCTGTGGGTGTAGACGAGAACGCGAGAGGCAACGTCCGCAAGTTCCGCCACGCCTCTAACGACCTCAGCCGAAATCTGAACCGATGAAGCGGATTCAACTCTTTGCCACTTGTACGTCACGGCACCGGACAATTCACTGCAAAACCGAACAAAACGTAGTATGCAGCTGCCCAAAAAGGCAAAATTCGCATCCGAAGCTTTATCAGTCAGCCGGTCCATCAAAAAAGCTAGGCGCTCAGACAATGATAGATCAAGCAGACATTTATTACTTTCCTCGAAGTTGCTTGCGACTTCGTCGAACTCAGAAAAGCAATGCAGAACAAGAGCGTAAAACTCGGCTGTAGGCATCAGCCCCTGGCTCTCACTTGATGACCGAACGATTCCAGCTGCCCTCGCCCACTGAACCAGCAGCCACAGCAAAGGTAGCCGCCACGGACAGCGACTGTACAAGCTGAGAAGGTAGCGCGTCTTTCCCAGACCTACACTGTTCATACTGATGTCGCACTCCTGGCCATCATCCACGTCCTCACCGCCGTCCAGTCCAAGACGGCATCGAATCAACGGAACTTGGCGATCGAGGTATCGAGTCTTTTCCAACACTGCAGCATCCAGTGAGGGCCACACAAGCGTCTCGAGCCAATGACGATGGCGAGCGCATTCTCCCAGTACAGAAACCTCTGCGGGAAGCCACGGCTCAGAGTACGCTTTATCAAGAGGTAGCACACACAAGTCGATGTCTGATGAAGCCTCATCACACACAAGAATCGAGGCTGAGCCATACACCTTGCAACTGAGCACTCCTGCACACTGCTGGGACAGGCGACCGCTGACCAGTGCGGCGGCTGCGTCGGCACGACCGACTGCATCGCGCAGACCCGGAAGAGATTTGCGGAAGAAGGCAAAGACCGAGCGACCGATCGACACTTCGAGACCTTCATCAATTGACTGCAGTGACGCGCTGCCGGTCTGCAGTACAGAGGTCGACATGCCGTGAGACCGAATTTCACACAAAACGTCGGTCACGACCCACGGGAAACTTAAACCTCGTGGCTTCTTCGCCTTCGAGGTCCCGACACTTTTGTACGCCACTGCAAACCATGCAGCTGCCTGAGCTCTGCGTTTGTTCTGGTCGTCCCCAGCAAGTTGATCGAATATTCGCCGGTACTTGTTGCCCAAAGCGTCAAACCCCTGCCGCATGGCTATGTGAGCGCGACCACGATCTGTTCGAAGCAGCGGGTGCCACTGAAAGCAGCGACCGAGCTGCAGCTCCCTGTCGCTTCTTGCGCCCCACTGCGACATCAGTGCCCGCAGATCAGAGCGGTAGAGCTCAAACAGCCGACTGGCGCTTTTCAAAAACTTCTCCTGACCGGCCCATGTCACATCGTACTCGTACTGTTGATTTTCTTGATCGATCGAGTCCAGCAGATCCCAATCCAGGTCGCAGGAGCGGCATCTTCGGTACAACTGACCCAGAAGCTTATCTGAAGGGTAGGAATCAGAGCGCTCCATGAAGTCTGGGTAGCCTTTCTCTTTAACGAATTTTACTGCTGCTTCAGGCACCTCCGGTACGATTCCTGTCTTTGGAAAGTCGACTGCGACCGATTGAGCCTTTGCAACTTCGATCGCCAACTGGTTGAGGGCGCCACCAGGCAGCTGATCACAAATGGCCAGGTGCAAATTCGCTACTCGACCAAGAAAGCTGTTCGCAAAGTTCTGTGCGCAGAAGTTGGCCAGCAAGACTGGGTTCGTAACGTCAGCTCCTTCGGGTAGCTGTGGCTCGTTTGATGCCAGCTTCGCATAGTCCAGAGGTTCGTGGACTGCCTCTAGAGGCGGCACGAGCTCCGGGTCCCACACAACTCCAAACTGGTCTCCGTCGAGGTCACCGCCGCTGCAATCGGCAGCCAGTGAGCGGCGGCAGTCAGTGCGCGAAGGAAGCAGCAGCAGGTTAAGCCACCCACACAGCTGCGGTTTGGCCACGGCCTGCACCACTCGAACGTCTCCCGGATGCAGGCATGGGTTTCGATATATCAGCACTGGACCCTCAATCTGCTTAGCCTGATCACTGGGTTTCCGCTTGATTCGAAGAAACACCTGGCCCTCAGCCAGCACTTCTAGCGGATCAGGTGCGCCCATTACGCGACAACCGAGGTCGCCCACTGGCAGAGCAGCTCGCTTCTGCAGGTCGGACAGCCGAAATCGGAAAACGCATCGCAGCAGACCGAGCCAGTGCGGATCGGTCAGAAAGTTGAAGTGTCGCGCAGCTTCCACAACACTCGCTGTTGCCAAGCTCGGTTTGTCAATAAATTCTCGAAGTGCCGCGGTGGCTGCCGAAGGAGTCGCTAGAGACTCGGCTATTTTTCGCAGTTCCGCGTCGAGAATGTTTCGCAGACGTTGCGACGGGTTCCAGCTGTCACACTTGGAGGCCAGCGCCTCCAGCAGAGTGATGATCTCTCTGTTGAGGCAAAGTCTACCGCACTGAGACGTTCCGACAATGCACAAGTTCGTGTCTGAGCTTTTGAACTTCACAGTGGATGGTCTCAGCGAGATTCCTTGCTGAAGCTCTAGCTTTGGGTCCGTATCGGAGACAGTGGTCAGGACTCCTTTGGCTCCACCAAAGCGAAATTGGAAGGCAAACGGTAGCTCTGGCAGGTCCAGTTTGGATTTAATTGACATAGCGAGTTCTGAGCTGATTTTCCCGCTTCCTGCAATGTGCGAATGCTTTGCGAGGTCAAAATTTGCTGTGCACAATGCACATTAAAGCTCATATACATGCACGAACTGATACTCACCGTCCGTCAGAAGGTCGTCATTGAGAGCTCGATGGTCAATACATTTCGATACTTGGTTGGTCTCTAATTTGGCTACCCATGTGTCAGCTGTATGAAAAAGTCCCAGTCGAGACAGATATTTGGAAACCGATCGGAACTCTGTCGGATTCTCGACCAGCTGGTCTCGCAGTCGCTGCACTTCCTCGACAGACTCTGCGGCCACAAAGAAGCACCGGCTCGTTCGTAGCTGACCGCTGCTTGCCGAAAAAAACCGGTACATCCGTCCGGCCAGAGTCAGACCGTCCCGCAGCACTTTGGTGAATCGAGCACCGACTGAAGCAGCAGAGGCAACATTGACGCCGCCGCCTCGCACGACTCCGCATGACTCGTCGGTGAAGGCGACCATCACGAGTCTTTCTGGAGGGATCCGACGCAGAAGGCGACTCGATGCTACGGGAGTGGCGGGGAACAATACCACTCTTGTTGGAGTCACAGCAACTCGCTTCACGAGCAGTGAGCCACATGCAACTGGCGGACCAACAGCAGCGTCTTCCGCATCCTCATCGGTCACCTCGAGAACACTAAGCGCAGAGTTCAGCCGGTCTCCAAGCACATCTTCAAAGAAGGCGTCGCCATCCCCAGTAGCCGACAACGTCAACAGTGCGTTGGCCAGTTTAATGAGGTTTGTTGGGCAGTCATTATCGAGTTCAGAGTCTGCTTGTGCAGCTGCTGCGATTCTATTTTCAATACCTGCAGCTGATTCTTGAGTGATGAGGAAGCGACGGCTGTCAATCAGAGCCTGCATTTGCCAGCGGCACTGGAACTCTGCTTTGTCACGGACGGACAATTCCTGGAATGGCTTAACTCTATGACAGTATTCAAAGAGCGTCTCACTTTCCCCTGGGGAGGCATACTCTTCGGACTCAAGTCGGGTATCGAGCAGCGGCAGAGGAAACGTCGCACGGAGTCTCATCCAGTCGAGGGGCTCAGCTGATCGAGGGGCTCTTGGTAGATGCAGGATGAGTACAGAATTGGTTTCAAATTTCTGACGAATTTTTCCTGAAAGATCTTCAGTGTTGCAAAAGCTTTCAGAAGAAATCGGATTGAAATCCCAGTCGTTTTGCTGATCCTCCTGTTCCACAGTTTTTAGAATAGTTGGCGCTACTGCCAAAGGTAAAGCAATCAATTCTTTGGACCAGTCCACCATTGCAAACCCGTTAGTTCCACCAATGCTTGATACTACCAGTGAAACTCCAGCAGCACGAAAAAATACTGAAATGAGATTGCGATTAGAATCTATTTCTAATTCGATATTTTCTTCCGAAATATGCAACGCCTCAACTACTTTAGTTTTTGTCTGAAACTGGCCAATTGCAACGGAACTGAGAGTCTGAACTGTTCTTTCGGATTTTTTATGGAATCGTCGTCCGAATCTTCCACTTTTCGCACGTCTGGCATCGCATAAATTGGCTTATTGTTCAGTTCGAATGACCAACGACGCGCGAATTCGTGATAAATGCCAAGAGGAGAATCTAAAGTTGAGTGCGTTTCCAAGTACACGGCAGCGACTGTTGAGTCTCGTGGAAACAACCCAGAAGGCAAAGAATGATTCTCACACTGATCAAATAGCAAATCGATGGAGCGAACTTTAACGAAGTTTTCTTTCTCAATACTTAGCATTAAAGCTTCTTTATCACAGTCTTTCCTCTGCAACTCGGGGCAGCATAGCTGGACCATTATCTGGCCTCCCATTTTGCCTGTCAATCCCATTGAGTAGTGAGCTACAACAGATCGAGCAGCTTGCACAGGGCTCTTTCGTTCAGCCAAATGCTTTACCATTTGCCGCGTCAGCTCGGATGGAACCCCGTTTTCAAGCGAGTGATCGTCCACCACACGGTTCAGCATATTTTCTCTTTCGCTCAAATCAGTTGCAGCGGCCGCTTCGTTTTCATCGACGACCATCAAGAACCGACTGTCCTTTTTGCGCGCCCGGCCGCGGCTCTGCAACAGCTGCACAAGCGACTTGGCTGCATCGAACCTGATAACAACGTCGCACGCGCTGACGTCGAGACCCTCTTCCAGCACTGCTGTGCTCACAATCAGACGACTGCTGCCGTCATTGAAGCTGTCGATAGCCACTGACTGCTCGCCGTCCCAGTCCATGCCGTCTGCGCCACCACGTCCTACGACCAGCTGGGGCCTGAGGTTCGGGAAGAGCTCGGACAGGCGCGCGTGCAGCAGTCGGGCCGTTCGGCGAGTCCACGTCAGCACGAGAAGTCGAGACTCTTTGTTCTCGACCTGCAACAGCGATGCGGCCTCGGCTTCGACCACCCGCATGCGCTCAGAAACATCCAGCTGCCAGTTTGGATCAGAGCGAAATCGCATGGTGGCTGTGGAAATGCAGCGAAGGTCGTCGAGAAAAGGGGCTGCCTTTGAGACGCCAACAAGTTGGGATGCTTCCATGGCGGCCAGGAGACACAGCAGGTCGCGAATCTCTTCTCGGTTGTTTCGAAATTGTGGCAGGCCGCTATAGATGAAGCCGCGCAGCTGACCAGCCAGCATGCGCAGCCGGTTGCTTGGCACAGGCATCGACTCTCGGATCGGTAGGCCAAGGTTCAGTTTTTCGTTGCTATCTGTTAAAAGTTTGCTAAGGTCCTCAGTGAATTGTATCTGCAGCGAGGACGGATGACAGAGCTTGGTCACTGTTTGCACGGCCGACTCCTCTGCTTTTGCAGGTCGGAACGCAACGCAATCAGGAGAAAAAAATGATAAAAGACGACGCAGTTTCTTCTGTCCTTCGGAATCGCCGTCTCCAGGTTCAACAGGCGATGCAGTCAAGCCTAGCAAACGAGGTCGCATATCCTCTGGCAGTTGGTGGTTCAGCTTAAGGACGCGCGGGAAGTTGTGCCGCGGGGAACTCGCGTGGTGGCACTCGTCGATTACAATGCATGAAAACGCGCTCAAGTCTGGAATTCGCCGATTAGTAATTAGGGAGAGCAGGGCGCCTGCCGTGATCACCACCTAAAACGATCCGGAAAAGCTTTTTTGTTAAGGAGAGACGAGACTTGGGTAAATAGTTAAAAATAACAAGATTGCTTACCAAATCATGCGCTCCATCAAGAAGTTCTCGAATTTTCCAAGAGGTCATAATTTCTCCGCACAGCGCGGCCACTTTTAGCCCAGTGTCCGCCTCCAGCGCCTTGGCCTGCTGGAACACCAGCGGCACTCGCTCCACCAGCAGGGCCCCCATCCGTCCCGGGTTCAGAGCTCGCATCCGAGCCAGCAGCAGAGCTGCCACCAGCGTCTTGCCTGAGCCAGTGGGCAGCACCAGTACAAGATCTCGCTGAAGTGCCTCAACGAAAGCCTCCAGCTGGTAGGTCCGTGGCACTTTGTCCGATACAAGGAGGTCGGACCAGTCGAAGTGCTCAGGAGCAGAGGGCGAAGCGAACTGAACTGGGACTTGGCGAGCTATTAGACTGGACCAGTTGCCGAAATCAGGGACTATTGATCTGCCATAGAAGGTGTCCATGTTCACCTCATCGATTTGTTTCTTTAGCCGTGGTATCAATTTCTGGGAAACTTTGTCGTTTGGCTCACATTGAATCCCTCCAACAATGACTTTTTTCTTTCCTAATGAGATATAATTCGAACCATGCGGTCCGAATGGCAGCTGAACTCCAACACTGGCATTGCAAAATTGACATCGTACTTCATCCTTTGCTCCTACCTTTTCAATGTACAAACTAGCCATTGCAGCTACTTTGAATTGGTTTTTCACTGATATATATACTTCATTCTTTGCTTTCCAGAAAAAGCAAACAAACTTTGCGGGGAGCAAACGTTTGCTACAATTTCCACAATCAACTCCTATGTTTCGATTTTTTGATGGCATTGAATTAGTACTGGGTATTATGTCATCTGAAATCAGTAAAAGTATTGAAAGTATAAAGCAATCTTTTTAAACTGTTTTCTACATTAGAAACAATAATGCACAATAGACCTTTCAAAAAACAAGCTTAAAAGTTATGTCTATAAGATTCCAAAAAGTTAATTGACTATTTATTAAAATTTTCAAATCATAATGTCTGAATTTTCAAAGTTTTTTATTTTATTTCCATCAAATATTCTCCTACCATTCTGTCTTGTTAACTATATAACTATACATCATGGTAAAAATCTAATATTTTGACAGCTTGCATATATTAGGCAAGGCCAAATGAGAAATGAACATAATTGACTAGCAATCTAGTGCCACCTTCAGGGCAACCAAGCAAAGAGCAAAAATGATTAACACAAATCCATTAAAAAACACAATTTCTTAAAAATAATTTCTTTCTTTGGTTTAATAAATCACCTTATTCAAGTAAAATTGACACAGATAAAGATGTTTGCTATGAATCTCTTTTTTCTAAAAGTAACAAAAGGACACAACAAAATAAAGCCTTCACAAAGATAGCAGGCATTTCCCTTAAAAAGAAAGTGTCTCCTAGACAGCAAGCATCCTTCCAAATAGTAAGCATCCCTTACATAGCAAGATCACTCAGCTAGCAAGCATCCTTCAAATAGTAAGCATATCCCAGATTGAGTAATTGCTAAAATGGTAAGTTGGTTTACTTAAAGAGAGCAAGATAGTTAAAAGGCAAGGTGTTGCATAATCAAAATAAAGGCTTTAAAGTCAGTGAAAAACCCAACTTAGATCAGTTGGTCTGGCTGGCTAACTAAGTATACCCAACCCCCAACTAGGCAAGCTAGTAGTTAAACATGCAGGAATACCAATTATAGACTGACAGGCTACTACAATATGCCATTTTATTGCCTGATTTTATGTAGATTTGTTTTTATTTTTGGTTATCTATTTACATAATATCACTTATATAACATAACTTATATTAGATATTTCAACATAATTTAAATGTGCTTTGTTGTGAATTATGACCATGTTGTAATAGTATGATAATCTTTGATATACTTAGCAATAGTCAAAAGTTCCACATGTACAAATCACGCATAGTTAGTAAGAAACTTTTCATTTAAAATGCATGGTAAGAGGTGAATAGAAATATATTTGTTTGGTGGATAGAACTTTTGACTGTTGCTAGATATATATCTAGCAAGGGTGGGCAAATTTTTTCTACTTGAAGGCTAGATGAGGTTTTTAGTCTAAGACCACAGGCCACAGGGTGCACCCAGAAGGGGGGTAGGGAGTGGTTGCCCCCCTTAGGTGGAGACCTGAAGAAAATCAAAGGGAGAACCAAGTGTATTTTTGCCACAATACAGAGCCGCCCCCTCTACCCCCCCCCCTGGGGTCTTTACCCTCCAGAATTTTCCCCTCAACAAATTTCTGGAATATCTCAGAATATTTGATGCTGAGGAACCAGAATTAAAAAATATTTTATCATAATTTGATGCATTCTCAGAGAGTCCGATTCCACTGTACAGTCAGCCCTTTCAACGTACATATGTACCCCCGCTGTTGGCCAGCTCCACCACCCCACTTTCCTTTGCTGCCAGTTCCCCTATTTTTCTATTCTATTCGAAGTTTGAACTGATGTGCTGTCTGTCTAGACTTCGTAAACAGCCACTCACACTTAGTTCGTGTCTCTATTATTCATTTGTCATTAAAATTGACAATTGAAGGAAGGAATTCCTTCACAAAGATACAAAGATATGACAGCTCTTAGAGTGCTTTTAGAGTTAATCCTACTTTTAATTTTATGCTGAGGTATAGTTTTGCAACATATTTTCAGTTTATATCTTCTTTTTTTGATGTCTTTTAATTATGACAATACAATTACAATAAACAATCCATGGCAGGCAAAGGCAGTTTTGGTAAAAACGAAAACTATTTCTTGTAAGCAAGGCAGTTTAAAAAGTTACAATTAAGTGCAAGTTAACAAAACGTGTCGTAAGTAAAACTTTTCTTAATATATCAAAGGCTGTAAAACTTCTTTTGTCATCAAAGTAGATTAGTTAAAGTCAAATTTATGAAAAATTAGCAAATGGTTTTTCTTTTTATTTACATTTAAAATTTTGGGATTCGCACTTGACGTGACCATCATGCACATATGCACGTCATGCGAAATCGCGTTGTGGATTGGCGACCAGTTGATCGCTCGCGCGCAATCCATTAACAGTACTTGCTCGCTTTCAGCAAATAATACCAATTTCTGTAAGCTTTATCCAATATACTAAAAATGAGTTGTCTGTCGGTATGCGATAGATTTCAGAAAAAATGGCTCAACCGATTTTCTTCAAACTTGCACCATTTGATCAGAAATTTTCCTGGGACGGTACATGCATCCTGGCTAAGAAATTGCTCAATGTTAAAGGGATTAAATATTCGAAAACATGCTTTTTTGCAAAGGTCAAGCAAAATTTTCGACTTGAAATGCATTGCAAGAATGCTAGAGAAAAAACTGACTGGCTGAATTCCGATTGTGATAAAGATTGCATCACAGCAAGTTGAAAACAGTGTCGAAAAAATGCACACAAGACTTGATTGTAATTGCGTAACCATATTGCTAACTTGAATTGAGACTGATACTGGCTGACTGAGAAATTGATTATGTCATAACTTTTTACTCTAACTGACTTGCTATAAGAATTGAATTATAATGGCCACAATTCATGTTCTTCAATTGAAAAGAGATAGCCTAGATGCGAACAGACTGGACTGCTAATGTAGCGACCTGAGTTCGAATCTTGGTAGCGCAAAATGATTTTTTATTAAAACACCTTAAAAACAAAAAACTGCTAAACATAAAACAAGCGCTATGTCAAACATACAAGAGCCACCATGTCAAACATAAAAGAGCCACCATTTCGAACGTAGAGTTACCATTAAGAACATTAAAGAGCCGCCATGTCGAACATTAAAAAGCCACCATGTCAAACATAAAACAGACACCATTAAGAACATTAAAGAGCCACCATGTCGAAACATTAAAGAGCCACCATGTCAAACATAAAACAGACACCATTAAGAACATTAAAGAGCCACCATGTCGAACATTAAAAAGCCACCATGTCAAACATTAAAGAGCCACCATTTCAAACCTAAAAGAGCCACCATGTCGAACATTAAAGAGCCACCATGTCAAACATAAAAAAGCCACCATATCAAACATAAAAGAACTACCATGTCAAACATTAAAGAGCCACCATGTCGAACATTAAAGAGCCACCATGGCAAACATAAAACAGACACCATTAAGAACATTAAAGAGCCACCATGTCGAACATTAAAGAGCCACCATGTCAAACATAAAACAGCCAACATTTCGAAAATTAAAGAGCTACCATGTCAAACATTAAAGAGCCACCATGTCAAACATTAAAGAGCCACAATGTCAAACCTAAAGGAGCCACCATGTCGAACATTAAAAAGCCACCATGTCAAACATTAAAGAGCCACCATTTCAAACATAAAAGAGCAACCATGTCAAATATTAAAGAGCCACAAGGTCAAACATGAAAGTGCCACCATGTAAAACATTAAAGAGCCACCATGTCGAACATTAAAGAGCCACCGTGTCAAACATAAAACAGACACTATTTCGAACATTAAAGAGCCACCATGTCGAACATTAAAAAGCCACTATGTCAAACATTAAAGAGCCACCATGTCAAACCTAAAAGAGCCACCATGTCGAACATTAAAGAGCCATTATGTCGAACATAAAAAAGCGACCATATCAAACATAAAAGAACTACCATGTCAAACATTAAAGAGCCACCATGTCGAACATTAGAGAGCCACCATGTCGAACATGAGAGAGCCACCATGTCAAACATAAAACAGACACCGTTCAGAACATTAAAGAGCCACCACGTCGAACATTAAAGAGCCACCATGTCAAACATAAAACAGCCAACATTTCGAAAATTAAAGAGCCACTATGTCAAACATTAAAGAGCCACCATGTCGAACATTAAAGAGCCACCATGTCAAACATAAAACAGCCACTATGTCGAACATTAAAGAGCCGCCATGTCAAACATAAAACAGAGCCACCATTTCGAAAATTAAAGAGCCACCATGTCAAACATTAAAGAGCCACCATGTCGAACATTAAAGAGCCACCATGTCAAACATTAAAGAGCCACCATGTCTAACATTAAAGAACCACCATGTCGAACATTAAAGAGCCACCATGTCAAACATAAAACAGCCAACATTTCGAAAATTAAAGAGCCACCATGTCAAACATTAAAGAGCCACCATGTCGAACATTAGAGAGCCACCATGTCAAACATTAAAGAGCCACCATTTCAAACCTAAAAGAGCCACCATGTCGAACATTAAAAAGCCAACATGTCAAACATTAAAGAGCCACAATGTCAAACATTAAAGAGCCACCATGTCGAACATTAAAGAGCCACCATGTCAAACATAAAACAGACACCATTAAGAACATTAAAGAGCCACCATGTCGAACATTAAAGAGCCACCATGTCAACATAAAACAGCAAACATTTCAAAAAGTAAAGAGCCACTATGTCAAACATTAAAGAGCCACCATGTCAAACATTAAAGAGCCACCATGTCAAAAATAAAACAGACACCATTAAAAACATTAAAGAGCCACCATGTCGAACATTAAAGAGCCACCATGTCAAACATAAAACAGCAACTATGTCGAACATTAAAGAGCAACCATGTCAGACATAAAACAGAGCCACCATTTCGAAAATTAAAGAGCCACCATGTCAAAAATTAAAGAGCCACCATGTCGAACATTAAGGAGCCACCATGTCAAAGATAAAAGAGCCAACATGTCAAACATTGAAGAGACCCCATGTCAAACAATAAAGAGCCACCATGTCGAACATAAAGAGGCACCATGTAAAACATATACGTAACTCCATGTCAAACATTGAAGCGACACCATGTCGAACATAAAAGAGCCACCATGTCAAACATTAAAGAGCCACCATGTCGAACATAAAAGAGCTTCCATGTCAAACATTAAAGAGCAACTATGTCAAACATAAAAGAGCCATCATGTCAAACATATAAGTGACTTTATGTAAAACATTAAAGAGCTACCATATGTCAAACATATACGTGAATCCATAGTAGACATTAAAGAGCCACCATGTCGAACATTAAAGAGCCAACATGTTAAAAATACAAGAGCCACCATGTCGAACATTAAAGAGCTAACATGTTAAAAATACAAGAGCCACCATGTCAAACATATACATGACTCCATGTCAAACATTGAAGAGACACCATGTCGAACATAAAAGAGCCACCATGGCAAACATATACATGACTCTATGTCGAACAATCAAGAGCCACCATGTCAAAAATATACATGACTCCATGTCAAACATTAAAGAGCCACCATGTCGAACATTTAAGAGCCACCAGGTCAAACATGATAGTGCCACCATGTAAAATATTAAAGAGCCACCATGTCAAATATTAAAGAGTCACCAGGTCAAATATATACATGACTCCATGTCAAACATTGAAGAGCCACCATGTCGAACATTAAAGAGCCACCATGTCTAACATAAAAGAGCCACCATGTCAAACATTAAAGGGCCACCATGTCAAACATAAAAAAGCCACCATGTCAAACATTAAAGAGCCACCATGTCAAACATATATGTGACTCCATGTCAAACATATATGTAACTCCATGTCAAACAGTAAAGAGCCACCAGGTCAAACATATACATGACTCCATGTCAAACATTAAAGAGCCGCAATGTCAAACATATATGTAACTCCATGTCAAACAGTAAAGAGCCACCAGGTCAAAAATATACATGACTCCATGTCAAACATTAAAGAGCCGCAATGTCAAACATAAAAGAGCCACCATGTCGAACATAAAAGAACCACCATGTCGAACATAAAGGAACCACCATGTCGAACACAAAAGAGCCACCATGTCAAACATAAAACAGCCACTATGTCAAACATAGAAGAGCCACCATGTCAAACATTAAAGAGCCACAATGTCTAACATTATATAGCCACCATGTCAAACATTAACGAGTCACCATGTCAAGTATATTCGTAACTCCATGTCAAACATCAAAGAGCTACCATGTCGAGCATTAAAGAGCCACCACGTAAAACATTAAAGAGCCACCATGTCAAACATAAAAGAGCCATCATGTCAAACATTAAAGAGCCATCATGTCAAACATAAATGTAGAAAAAATACTAAACTAAAAACTATTTAATTGGAGTTAAATTGAAGGAGCAGGAGGAGCAGTAAGTGGGCGCAGGGCCCAAACCGATATATTTATGGAACATTTAACTTTGGGGGGTTAAGCCCAGAATAATAGAGAGGGGGTGGAGTGCGCGACTGAGGAAAGAGGCGAGAACGGAGAGCCAATCAGAACGCAGCAAGGGAGAGAGAGATAAGAATAACAAGATTGAGCTAGACAGAGAGAGAGAAAACGGAGTAAACAGAGACAATTGAAGGTGAACTAAGAAATGACTAGGAAAGTCGCGACACTCCCCCAAAAAATGGAACATTTTTTGAATTTTTTGAATTTTCGAGTACCAATAGAATTATGAATTAGAGTTCAAGAAACAACTTTAAAAGCAAATTTAACAATGGTGCACAAATACGACTAAGAATTTCAATACAAAACCTGTGGAGACTAGAGTGAATGCAAATTTGACAAAGAAATTTCACGTGTGCGATTTTAATGAATAAATTGTTACAACCAAAAGAAAACTGACTACATTTACCTAGAACGCAGCAAGGGAGAGAGAGATAAGAATAACAAGATTGAGCTAGACAGAGAGAGAGAAAACGGAGTAAACAGAGACAATTGAAGGTGAACTAAGAAATGACTAGGAAAGTCGCGACAATAAAAGAGCCACCATGTCAAACATTAAAGAGCCACCATGTCTAACATTAAAGAGTCACCATGTCGAACATTAAAGAGCCACCATGTCAAACATTAAAGAGCCACCATGTCTAACATTAAAGAACCACCATGTCGAACATTAAAGAGCCACCATGTCAAACATAAAACAGCCAACATTTCGAAAATTAAAAAGCCACCATGTCAAACATAAAACAGCCACCATTTCGAAAATTAAAGAGCCACTATTTCAAACATTAAAGAGCCACCTTGTCAAAAATTAAAGAGCCACCATGTCGAACATTAAAGAGCCACCTTATCAAACATTAAAGAGCCACCATGTCGAACATAAAAGAGCCACCATGTAGAACATAAAATAGTCACTATTACAAACATGAAAGTGCCACCATGTAAAACATTAAAGAGCCACCATGTCAAACATTAAAGAGCCACCAGGTCAAGCATATACATGACTCCATGTCAAACATTGAAGAGCCACCATGTCGAACATAAAAGGGCCACCATGTCAAATATTAAAGAGCCACCATGTCGAACATTAAAGAGCCACCAGGTCAAACATGAAAGTGCCACCATGTCAAATATTTAAGAGCCACCATGTCGAACATTTAAGAACCACCATGCCAAACATAAAATAGCCACCATGTGAAACATATGCGTGACTCCATGTAAAACATTAAAGAGCTACCATATCAGACATATACATGACTCCATGTCAAACATATACGTGACTCAATGTTAGACATTAAAGAGCCACCATGTCGAACATTAAAGAGCTAACATGTTAAAAATACAAGAGCCACCATGTCAAACATATACATGACTCCATGTCAAACATTGAAGAGACACCATGTCTAACATTAAAGAGCCACCATGTCAAACATTCAAGAGCCACCATGTCTAACATTAAAGAGCCACCATGTCAAACATAAAACAGCCACCATTTCGAAAATTAAAGAGCCACTATTTCAAACATTAAAGAGCCACCTTGTCAAAAATTAAAGAGCCACCATGTCGAACATTAAAGAGCCACCTTATCAAACATTAAAGAGCCACCATGTCGAACATAAAAGAGCCACCATGTAGAACATAAAATAGTCACTATTACAAACATGAAAGTGCCACCATGTAAAACATTAAAGAGCCACCATGTCAAACATTAAAGAGCCACCAGGTCAAGCATATACATGACTCCATGTCAAACATTGAAGAGCCACCATGTCGAACATAAAAGGGCCATTATGTCAAATATTAAAGAGCCACCATGTCGAACATTAAAGAGCCACCAGGTCAAACATGAAAGTGCCACCATGTCAAATATTTAAGAGCCACCATGTCGAACATTTAAGAACCACCATGCCAAACATAAAATAGCCACCATGTGAAACATATGCGTGACTCCATGTAAAACATTAAAGAGCCACCATGTCAAACATAAAACAGCCACCATTTCGAAAATTAAGGAGCCACCATTTCGAAAATTAAAGAGCCGCCATGTTAAACATTAAAGGGCCACCTTGCCAAATATTAAAGAGCCAATATTTCAAACCTAAAGGAGCCTCATGTCGAACATAAAAGAGCCACCATATCGAACATAAAAGAGTCACCATGTTAAAAATTAAAGAGCCACCATGTCGAACATTAAAGAGCCACCATGTCAAACAAAAAAGCCACCATTTCAAACATAAAAGAGCTAACATGAAGAACATTAAAGAGCCACCATGTCGACCATTAAAAGAGCCACTATGTCGAACATACAAGAGCCACCATGTCGAACATAGAAAAGCCACCATGTCAAACATAGAAAAGCCACCATGGCAAACATTAAAGAGCCACCATGTCGAACATTAAAGAGCCACCATGTCGAACATAAAAGAGCCACCATATCAAACATAAAAGAGCCACCATGTCAAACATTCAAGATATACAATTTCAAATGTAAAGGTATAAAGCGCCATGCCAATTTAAAGGAGCCACTATAAAGCCAAGGAAATTGTCGCTCTAGCTACTTATTGTCTGGTGGATGGTTGCTATTTGGGGATGCTATCTATCTGGGGAATGCTTGCTATTTGGAGGATGCTTGCTTTCTGGGGATGCTTGCTATCTGGGCGATGCTTGCAATTTGGGGGCAGCTTGCTATTTGAGGGATGCTTGCTATCTGGTGGATGCTTGCTATCTGAGGGATGCTTGCTATCTGAGTGATGCTTGCTATCTGGGGGATGCTTGCTATCTGAGGGATGCTTGCTATCTGAGGGATGCTTGCTATTTGGGGTATGCTTGCTATCTGAGGGATGCTTGCTATCTTGGGGATGCTTGCTATCTGGGGGATGCTTGCTATCTGGGGAATGCTTGCTATCTGGGGAATGCTTGCTATCTGGGGGAATGCTTGCTATCTGGAGGATGCTTGCTTTCTGGGGGATGCTTGTGGTCTTGGGAAGATTTCTTATTGCAATTCACTTCATTTGAGCAGTTTGTCTGTTGTCTTTGTGAAGGATTTTTTGGCTGTCTTTTTGTTAATTGTAGAGAACAGAGATTCTATCCAGATGTCCCCCATCGGGGGGCGAAGATTGCTAGTCCTATATACTAAAAATGAAATGTCTGTAACTAACTAGCTATGCGATAGATTTCAGAAAAAATGGCTCAACCGATTTTCTTCAAACTTGCACCATTCGATCAGAAATGTTCCTGGGACGGTACATGTATCTTGGCTAAGAAATTGCTCAATGTTAAAGGGATTAAATATTCGAAAAACATGCTTTTTTGCAAAGGTCAAGCCAAATTTTTGACTTGAAATGCATTGTAAGAATGCTAGAGAAAAAACTGACTGGCTGAATTACGATTGTGATAAAGATTGCATCACAACAAGGTGAAAACAGTGCCACAGAAACGCACACAAGACTTCATTGAAATTGCGTAACCATATTGCTAACTTGAATTGAGACTGATACTGGCTGACTGAGAAATTGATTATGTCATAACTTTTTACTCTTACCGACTTGCTATAAGTATTGAATTATAGGGGCCACAAGTCATGTTCTCCAATTGAAAAGAGATAGCCGGATGCAAACAGACTGGAATGCTAATGTAGCGACCTTGGTTCGAATCTTAGTGGTGAAAAATGTTTTTTTTATTAAAACACGTTAAAAAACACAAAATTCTCAACATTAAAGAGCCACCATGTCGAAACATTAAAGAGCCACCATTTCAAACATTAAAGAGCCACAATGTCAAACATTAAAGAGCCACCATGTCGAACATAAAAGAGCCACCATATCAAACATACAAGAGTTACCATTTCAAACCTAAAAGAGCCACCATGTCGAACATTAAAAAGCCACCATGTCAAACATTAAAGAGCCGCCAGGTCAAACATAAAACAGACACCATTAAGAACATTAAAGAGCCACCATGTCGAACATTAAAGAGCCACCATGTCAAACATAAAACAGCCACCATTTCGAAAATTAAAGAGCCACCATTTTAAACATTAAAGAGCCACCTTGTCAAATATTAAAGAGCCACAATGTCAAACATTAAAGAGCCACCTTATCAAACATTAAAGAGCCACCATGTCAAACATTAAAGAGCCACCATGTAAAACATTAAAGAGCCACCATGTCGAACATAAAAGAGGTACCATGTCAAACATTAAAGACCCACCAGGTCAAACATGAAAGTGCCACCATGTCAAATATTAAAAAGCCACCATGTCAAACATTAAAGAGCCACCAGGTCAAACATGAAAGTGCCACCAGGTCAAACATATACATGACTCCATGTCAAACATTAAAGAGCCACCATGTCGAACATAAAAGGGCCACCATGTCAAATATTAAAGAGCCACCATGTCAAACATTAAAGAGCCACCAGGTCAAACATGAAAGTGCCACCATGTAAAACATTAAAGAGCCACCATGTCAAACATTAAAGAGCCACCAGGTCAAACATATACATGACTCCATGTCAAACATTAAAGAGCCACCATGTCGAACATAAAAGGGCCACCATGTCAAATATTAAAGAGCCACCATGTCAAACATTAAAGAGCCACCAGGTCAAACATGAAAGTGCCACCATGTAAAACATTAAAGAGCCACCATGTCGAACATTTAAGAAGCACCATGTCAAACATAAAATAGCCACCATGTGAAACATATAGGTGACTCCATGTAAAACATTAAAGAGCTACCATACCAGACATATACATGACTCCATGTCAAACATATACGTGACTCCATGTTAGACATTTAAGAGCCACCATGTCGAACATTAAAGAGCCAACGTGTTAAAAATACAAGAGCCACCAGGTCAAACATATATATGACTCCATGTCAAACATTAAAGAGCCACCATGTCGAACATAAAAGGGCCACCATGTCAAATATTAAAGAGCCACCATGTCAAACATTTAAGAGCCACCATGTCAAACATATACATGACTCTATGTCAAACGTTAAAGAGACACCATGTCAAACATTACAGAGCCACCATGTCAAACATTTAAGAGCCACCAGGTCAAACATGAAAGTGCCACCATGTAAAACATTAAAGAGCCACCATGTCAAACATATACGTAACTCCATGTCAAACATTGAAGAGACCCCATGTCAAACATTAAAGAGCCACCACGTCGAACATAAAAGAGCCACCATGTAAAACATATACGTAACTCCATGTCAAACATTGAAGCGACACCATGTCGAGCATAAAAGAGCCACCATGTCGAACATTAAAGAGCCACCATGTCGAACATAAAAGAGCTACCATGTCAAACATTAAAGAGCCACCATGTTAAACATAAAAGAGCCATCATGTCAAACATATAAGTGACTTTATGTCGAACATTAAAGAGCCACCATGTCTAACATTAAAGAGCCACCATGTCCAACATTAAAGAGCCACCATGTCAAAAATTAAAGAGCCACCATGTCTATCATTAAAGAGCCATCATGTCAAACATTAAAGAGCTACTTTGTCTAACATTAAAGAGCCACCATGTCAAACATTAAAGAGCTACTTTGTCTAACATTAAAGAGCCACCATGTCAAACATTAAAGAGCCATCATGCCAAACATTAAAGAGCCACCATGTCAAACATAAAAGAGCCACCTTTTTGAACATTAAAAAGCCACTTTGTAAAACATAGAAGAGCCCCCATGTCAAACATAGAAGAGCCCCATGTCAAACATAGAAGAGCCCCCATGTCAAACATAGAAGAGCCCCCAAGTCAAACATAGAAGAGCCACTATGTCAGACATTGAAAAGCCACCGTATCAAACATAAAAGAGTTACCATGTACGAGCGTAGAACATAAAAGAGCCACCCTGTTAAACATAAAAAGATACACAATTTCAAACGTAAAAGTAAGCGAATTTTAAAGGAGCCGCTATAATGCTAAGGAAATTGTCGCACTAGCTACTTATTGTCTGGTGGATGCTTGCTATTTGGGGATGCTATCTATCTTGGGGATGCTTGCTATCTGGGGGATGCTTGCTATCTGGGGGATGCTTGCTATCTGGGGATGCTTGCTATCTGGGGGATGCTTGCTATCTGGGGGATGCTTGCTATCTGGGGGATGCTTGCTATCTGGGGGATGCTTGCTATCTGGGGGATGCTTGCTATCTGAGGGATGCTTGCTTTCTGGGGGATGCTTGCTATCTGGGGGATGCTTGCTATCTGGGGGATGCTTGCTATCTGGGGGATGCTTGCTATCTGGGGGATGCTTGCTATCTGAGGGATGCTTGCTATCTTGGGGATGCTTGCTATCTGGGGGATGCTTGCAATCTGGGGGATGCTTGCTATCTGGGGGATGCTTGCCATCTTGGGGATGCTTGCTATCTAGGGATGCTTGCTATCTGGGGGATGCTTGCAGTCTGGGATGATTTCTTTTTGCAATGCACTTCATTTGAGCAGTTTGTCTGTTGTCTTTTTGAAGGATTTTTGGCTGTCTTTTTGTTACTTTAGAAAACAGAGATTCTATCCAGATGTCCCCCATCGGGGGGCGAAGATTGCTAGTAGCTAACTATAGGTGCATTCTTTAAATATCTTTTTCACTAATATCTTTTTCAGCTTAAATGGTAAATGATATGCGGACAGTTTAGGCAGCAGGAAGAGTTTTTCATTTTCCTTTATGTTTTTCAATTTTTTATTATCTCTTTATTCAACCCTTAGGAGGTGAAGGAATAAAATTTATTCAAGCAAGCCATTATGAAAGAAAAAGACTAGTAGGCCACTATCAATATTAGCTTGTTCTTTTGGTTTGGCCAGACTGAAAATATACAAGGTATTGTGTCTTATATTCGGTTTTAATTATTTTTGTTTTGTTCTTTATTTTTGCAAATACTCTGGCAGATACTATATTATTTGGTAGATAATGAAAAGCAATATAGGTAATGGCTAATGTTTACTTTTCCTAAATATCTAGTGTTAGAGGAGGCCTATATTTTGATATTTTGATGACCCCACTTTTCTGCTATATACTATAGTTATCAAACTTAATTTACTAAATAGTCCACTAGAATTATTCAGTTGGCTTAATAGCAACAACAATTCTTTAAACTAAAAAGCAATGTTTTTAATTTTTTGTTTAGTTTAAGAAATGCTTAGCGTCAAGGAAAAATGTATATATAGTTAAATAACGTAATAGTGGTAGTAGTAAAGCAGAGCAATAGTAGTAAGAGCCTTAGTTATGCTATTATGGGATATATGCATTTATTTACAAACTTGATACAATATATATTAAAAAGTTTTTTAAAAATTGCCAAATCTGGCATTTAATGAGAGTATAGAAGTTTCTAGAATGCTTGTCTATATAATTGCATATATAGGTATACATTAATTTCTTATGTTCATAGTTAGAAATCAATATTTCCGTATTTTTTAATGAAAACATAAAAAAGATTTTTTTATTTTAGCTTTTAAAACTTTTTTTGTATATTAATAATTTCATCTTTAAAATTGTTCTAGCTTTTCCATTATAATTTAAATTTAAATTTCTTTTTTTATCTTAAGAAATAACTAAACTTGAGTTTAGTTATAGGATATATTTTGAAGCAAAATATGATTTAGGTATAATTTTATCCCTAGCATACTTTTTTGCCTATCCATAAACCATTTAATTGACATCAGATTATTCAGAATATATGATTTTTTATTATTGTCTTTAATTTCCTAGAAATAATTTTAGTGAATAGATATATAATAATAACATTCATTCAAATCAACAAATCAACAAATCATTCAACATTTAAAAGCAAACAGCATTTGCTAATTGCTAAAGCTACATAAGTTTTGTTTATTAGAGTGTTTATTTTGAATCAAATTGGTTGTTAAGTGCAAGTGAGTAAAAACCACAAACCAAAGGTTAATTGTCCATTGATTGTTTTATTTAAATGTAAGTTTTTACTTTCCATTAGGCTTAGTCAGCTTTGATTGCCTTCAATCCAATAGCAGAAATGGCTGCATTGATATTTTTCATTGCTGTAGTCCAGGCTGACTTAATTATGGCCTTGCTGACGTAGCTGTTGGTTTTACCTGCAATTGGAAAGGTTAAAGATAATCGTTTTTAGTAATAGATTTTTATTGATCCCTTTATATCATCTAGCTCGTAGAATAGTGAGAAAGTAGAGCATTGTATGGAGCATTTGGAGAGCTATTTCTCAAAGGGAACTACTTGTAAAATTTGTTCTAGGGTTGCTTCTTCGAAAGACAATTATATAAATGGAAGGAAGAATTTATTTCAAGAAACGTCTTACCATTGCATACATTGTCCATACTTGGCTGCATAGTATAGTAAACGTCAACCCTCATTGATCCATCAATGGCCTGAATCGGATAGGAATCAGCAACGTGGAAGTCCTCGCAAGTGGCAAAATGTTGAATTGTTGCTGGCAACGAGCTGGCTGTTGAGCTGGGACAGCAAGTGGAAAAGTTGGCATTGCAGTAGCTATTTATTGCATCTGTCAGGTGAGTTCTGGTTGACTCCTTTAGCAATGTGTCATTCCACTGAAAGACAAAAAATTGTCAGCTGATTTCCTGGCTTGTTATATCGAAAAAAAGCTGTGTTTTTTGCACTTACGATTGACATTTTAATCGGGTAATAGCTTGAGTATCGCATTTCGCCGCCAAAGTAAATGGCCAAACTGTTGCTTTCCTGTACCTTGTTAACTGCAGATTGGAGTTGAAAAGGTTTAAGATGCGTTCACTTTCTGGAAGGCTTGGTTCTTTTAGAATAGAGAAGACTGCATGCTACTTACTCTGACAACTTTCTCCCTCGAAATTTGCTGGGCAGACGCACTTGCAGGTTGTGCCAGTCATGGTTGGTGAGCCACCATTCTTGCAGGTCACCGCCTGTGCCTTGCAGTCATTCGGAATGGTGCTTGCGAAGTAGATGTTCTTTGCTGAAAGTAGATTAGCTACTTAGTTACTCAGCTTTTAATAGTGCTTTAAGCATCCATTCTCATGACTGGTCTACTTTTCCTTTCGCACTCACTTTCGCATCTGACTCCGTAGTAACCAGCTGGGCATGAACACGAGCAAAATGGCGAAGTCATCAGCGTGCCATAGTTTAGACAGCTCAGCTTGCACTCTGGAATTTAATCAGTTCGTTTGGATGGGGTTTGTTTGATAAGTTTACTTGGATATAAAACAAACATGTTTTAAGCACTGTCTCTCACCGAATGGCCCTGGTATAGGTGGCGTTTCGCCTACTAGAATGGAATAGCAGAGCCCGTCCTTGAAGTAGGTCGCATAGCCATTGCCACACTTTGTTCCAGCTTCTCCGGTTTGATAAGGAGGCACGTACCACTCCCTGGTTGGTTTGGGAGAAGAATAAACCATCGGGATCATGCTTTGCAATCACCTGGCCATTTCTACTGGTAGCATGCTTGACTGCTTGACTAACACATGCACGAGTAGAAACGGCTCGGTGATTGTATGGAATCGCTCATCAGTGCACTTCGGCAAAGTAAACGCACCTGTCAAACTCGCAGACGCCCAGGTAGTTCCCGCTGCAGTATTGTATGCCGCAGCCGACCTTATTAACACCGGCAGTTACAATTTGCAGATAGTGACCGCAGGTAGAAAAGAACGGATACTTGCCCGAGCCCGTGACGCAGGCGCCATTGGTGTAATTATACTGCTCTCGCTCCAGAAACATAAAGACAAGAATCTCGCTGAAGTTCTGCCTGGAGCCTAGGTACAGGATTTCGCCAAGGGAGGAATAATCGCCACCGTAGTTGTGCTCGAATACGCAACTGTTGGCCGCCCTCTGAGCCAAGTTTTCCAGCCTGGTGTCCCAAATCTAGTGATAATGTTAAAAATCAGCAGCTTCTTATGAGTTTCATATAAATCCTACGCCAATGTAGCTACTGTTGAGTAAAATAAGTGGTTTTTTCACTCACTAGTCCATTCATGTCGGCGGCCGGTGGCACAGCATTTCGTCTTAAATGGTTGATAAAATTGAGCGTATCGTTTCTCTCCTGCTCGGTCAGTTTGCACCTGCCAATTTGGATAGCCAATGCAAAGGCCAGAAATGCGCACAGACAGAGCGATTTCGTGGTGTCCATGTTGTACCTGGGAAGTTGCTTGCTTGAGCCAGTTGGTCTGTGTGAGTTGGTTTTCGGTGTGCGATTTTCTGCGTTATTATATAGACTTGTAAGGTGATGCAAACTGTTTTCCAGAGTGTCGTCCGTAATCAGGAAGCACCTGTTAATAAATGTAATCACGCAAATCGCCAGGAATAAAGGGGACCGCAACTGTGTGTATCCGGCTCGATTCATGCCAAATAGTTCTGTTTTCGGCGCTTATTGACTTTACACATGTAGTCATTTACTCTCTTGACTCTGTCGGCTTCTCGAAAATTCAAAAAACTACAAAAAGCTGTTCATTGTACTAAGAGTAGTGTCGAAGTCTAGTAAACATGGGCGGAAATTTGATACAATTCTGAGCTGTATTTTTATTAACTTTTGACTCACTGTATTTTTCTCCATTGACCTTATTTGCACATCGTAACGGGATAAACAGAAAATAGTAGTCATTCACCGTGAAATAAGCTATAGTATACATATTTGGTAATAACAAGCCCCTACAAGACCTTTGATAATTATGCGTGAAGTTTTAGCATGCCAGGTACTCGTATAATTAACATATCAACCATCGCCCAATTACGAGTAAATAGTTAATTGATCCAAGACAAAAGAATCGTTAGTCTGGACAATCTGTATGCAGTTTGAATACATGCTGCTTAACCAATGCGAACCACATTGAGTCCGGACTCCTGCAGCACTGCCTGTTTCAATTCAGTTTCGATTGTCTTCCACGCTTCCAACAAGATGCTTTTGTTCAGTAATGGCAGTCCACTATCTGGAAGAGTAGAGTATTAATAATGTACAGTTTTGTCAACCTGCGACTAGAAACTTACTATTCACTTGACTCGGGCTTTGGCGTTTGCAGCACGGAAAATGGCGAATGAATTAAATAATGTAGTACGTAATAGCCTTTACGATCTATTGCTAGCAATGTTTTAAGATTAAACCTAAGGTTAAAAAAGTCATTACACAAAATCTGTTGCCGCTTCCTGTAGCATGACTAAGTGCACAGTATGCTCGTACAACACAGTGCAGTCCTTTCACTCTTCTCTGGTTGACTGAAACGAACTTGTCGTAAAAGTGAGCGAAATTTGTTGGTCAGTTTGTGCAAATGTGCATCTCGATGCGTACTGTAGAGCATGGATGTGCCACTTCAACGGGGGTTCAATGTAATGACTGGGCAGCGATGATTTAATCGCCCTCTGTAGGCCGCTCCCGGAGTTTTTTCTGTTACAGCAGGTTCTGTTAGCCTTCGCTTGAGAGCTGTCTTGACAGCAGATATTGCCATCTCTGTGCGTTCTCGTCGCAAAGCGTCGTCTGCCTTGTATATGGTTCTTGAAGTGAGGCATTTTTAGCAAGCATTTGTGTCAGATATTGTGTCGCTAGTTACCATATATGTCGCTTTACCACTTTTGGTTTCGATATAGTAAAGCTACTAGGGCCGTGTATTGCTATAGACACGGCCTATCAATACAATATTATAAGCGGATGCTCCATACCTCCATTGCTATCAATGATTTGAGCGGCAGCTAGAATGCATGATCCGTTATTGATTTTGGCTTTAGATCAGGCTTTGACGGTCTTCTGTTGGAATCGGTGGAGCCATAAAAGTGTACAATTTAAGTTCAGATGCGCCAGATTAAAACAGAGAAACGGCCTGAAGGGTTCCGCATTCTCGTATTGATAAGCTGCGTCTCATTTAACTCGACTTACTGCACTGCATTGCCACAGTAGTACTCAGAGTGTAGTGCACCGCAGCCACCATTGTTCCGTCAATCTCTTGGCTAGGATAGTTGTCAGTGTCGTGAAAATTCTCCGCCTGAACAAATGCACCACCGACAGGTTGGCTGGCGTTCGAACAGCACAGCGGTGAATTGCTTAGGCAGTAGTTGTTGATCCCCGAGGTTAGGGCCTGCTTAAAGCTGCCTCGCATTCCGGTTGCATTCCACTGAAAGGGGAAGCATCTTTTGTTAACCCGGAGCTCATGTCCTTGTGCATCTTAATAAAAGACAAGATTATCAACTCACAAGTGTCAAATTTACTGGATGGTAGCTCTGGTAAATTGTTTTACCTCCCAAGTAGACGAATAGGCTGCTTTTCATCTGTTGGAGGTTTACTGCAAAGGAGCGAATTCGGTGGGTTTCAGTCATTCTATTGTGCATTCCACAGAAACAAAGGGATGTCACATGATCAGCTCTGAGCTTTTTCAGGTTACCAGAATGGACTCTGATAGATTTGTCAGTGTCATCTGATAGACCTAGGCGTAGTCAAGACATAGGCGTATAAGGAACAGAGAGAGGCAAATGGGGCAATGGCTCCACCAGTTTTTTGTTATGAAACCACTTTAATTTTTGTTTTTAGACTTATTCTGCCAAGCCTGCTAGCCCCGTTCCTATGCTCATGCTGCAAAATGTTTAGCGCGAAAAAATACGCTCGTACTGTGATATATCGGTTGCCGATTCGCTGAAGTTAAGTCGTTGTCTAAATGTTATGTGCCTGGGTAATGCCAAAATCCTTATCAGGAATTCTTCCATTGACGCCAGGTAGTTCTTATATCAAAAACAATTTGACCTTGAAAGATCGTTGTTTTACATCGGTGCAAGTTTCGCTAATGGTTTGATAGAACTCAGTGATTCAGCAACATGCATCATCAATCGGTCTACTTTGGATAGCCACTTAAAACAGCTTCCATGGCATTCAAATTTTCAATTGTAATTAGCAGGTAGCATAGAACAAACCTTCACAACTCTCGCCGCCAAAGTTGGTAGGGCAGACGCATTTGCAAGCGCTGCCAAGCATAGTTGGACTGCCACCATTCTTGCAGCTCACCGCCTGAGCAGTGCAGTCGTTGGGAATTGAACTCGCGTAGTAGATATTCTTTTCTAAAATATAGAGTCATAGAAAAATCATTTTTTGTAGGGATGGTTAATATTTCGGTGGATCCAAGTGAATACATTTTTTTATTTTACTCGTACTTTCGCATCTAACACCATAGAAACCCGGTGGACAGGTGCAACTGCAGAACGGCATTGTTGTCAAGTTGCCATAGTTCATGCAGGTCAGCTTGCAATCTGAAATTAGTTATAAATTGCTCGGTTCGTCATAAGATAAGAAATGTACTTTTCTGCTGTCCAACATGGATCTGTCTACATTTAATTACCGAACGGTCCCGGTATTGGCGCTGGCTCGCCGTACATGATGGCGTAGCAAAGGCCCTGTTGAGAGTAGGTGGCGTAACCGTTGCCGCACTTGGTGCCAGCTCGCCGCTCAAATAGGGCGGACTGGCGTATTGCCTGCGGTTATTATGAATTCGGTAGGCTTGGTATTTGCATGACCTAATTGTTCCGCGGGAGTTGCTATCCTATAGAATATTCGACTGTCTACAAGACCTCATAATGACCTCATGTTTTCTTGGGCATAGGTCACTTCAACCTTCGGTAGTCCACGACCTGGTGCATCTGCAGATTTTCCATGGATCGAGTCCATAGATCTTTGCTTGTCGACGACACGAACCTCAATTTTGTAGTAACACAAACCCTGTACCTACTTACACCCAAGGACTACTAAAGTAGAAGGTCGCAACACTCGAAATCTATGAAAATGTTTTGAAGGCACTTTCCAAACAATGTCACTTGAATGGATGCTCGTGGAAATGTTTTTTTCGCTGGGACCTTCGAAATTATTCCCCTTTAAGATAAAATAGCATTCGCCGCTTTGGCTTAACTTAACTTTTTTAAGCTTAACTTTCTTAAGGCAACCCATTTTTTTCAACAAATATATGCTTTGCTATCTAAAATTAGTTACATGCCTTAAACTCCATTTCTAACTCTTCGAATGGTTCGATTAGCCGTGTAGAATCTGTAAACAGTATAAATAAATGTTAATTGCAGTGCGGGAGAATCCAGCAAATATTTATCTTAAGTGGCCTTCAAAACTTTTTTCCCATGAAACGTGAGTGTCGCGTCCTCTATATACGTTGCTTTAGTTGTTCTTGATTACACCTTAATACATTGTCTCGTTAGTTCAATAGCTTTCTGGGTATTCGATAAATTAAAGTTAATTTGGCTTTACCGGCTAAACTCGCACGCCGCCAAGTAGACACCGTTGCACAGCTGCACGGCGCAGCCGATCCTGCTGGGGCGGCGTGTACAAGCTGCAAATAGTGGACCGCAGGTTGTAAAAAACGGATACTTCGCGCCGCTACACTGGCCAGTCGAATAGTTGTAGTTCTCTCGCTCCAAGGAACATGAAGGCCAGAATGTTGCTGGAAGTTGCGACTGCCACCGCGGTACAAAATTTCGCCCAGCGAAGCGTACGGGCCGCTGTAGTTGTGCTCAAACAGGCACCTGTTGGCCGCTTGTTGAGCCAGCATCTCCAAGTTTGTGTCCCAGAGCTAGTTAGAGAAAACAGACTAACGTAAAGAAGTGGGCCGGCTTGTTGGGCCAAGTGTCGGGTTTACTTTTCTGAATTTGACACACTTTCATCACATTTCATTTGGTCTATGACAATGTCCTATGCAGCTTTGACGCGATGGTACTCACCAAGCCGTTCATATCGGAAGCTTTCGGCACCGTGTTCGCCTAAGATAATTGGCAA